>SJYX01018437.1:671589-833957 GCA_006410675.1 Oreotragus oreotragus
TGCTTGTATATTTTTGAGATTAATTCTTTGTCAGTTTCTTTGTTTGCTACTATTTTCTCCCATTCTGAAGGCTGTCTTTTCACCTTGCTTATAGTTTCCCTCGTTGTGCAAAAGCTTTCAAGTTTAATTAGGCCCTATTTGTTTACTTTTGCTTTTATTTCCATTACTCTGGGAGGTGGGTCATAGAGGATCCTGTTGTGATTTATGTCAGAGTGTTTTGCCTATGTTTTCCTCTAGGAGCTTTATAGTTTCTGGTCTTACATTTAGATCTTTGGTCATTTTGAGTTTATTTTTGTATATGGTGTTAGAAAGTGTTCTAGTTGCATTCTTTCACAAGTGGTTGACCAGTTTTCCCAGCACCACTTGTTAAAGAGATTGGACAAATATTTTGTAAAATTAATTGAGTTAAAATTAATGTTTGACAGTTCCAGAGTGCACTTAAATAGGAATATAACATTTTCATTGGTAAACAATCTACTCCTTTGGGAAGAATATTTGAGCTGAATGTGAAAAGTAAGACAAACCAAAAATTTTGAACCCCATTTCCAGGATGACCCGTATTTCCCAAGAAAATAGAATTAAAATTGTCTCAAGGCCATTTAACTTCTAGTTACAGACATAATTTTGTTTAGGTGAAGACACTTGGGCTGGATCAGAACCAACTGAGATAAAAGGGAATATCTGGAAACAGGGGCTAAATTAAGTATTAGAGAATAAATTCCCCCATTTGGCTATCTTTGCTTCCCTGATAGCTCAGTTGGTAAAGAATCACCCTGCAATGCAGGAGACCTCAGTTCAATTCCTTGGTCGGGAAGATCCCCTGGAGAAGGGATAGGCTACCCACTCCAGTATTCTTGGGCTTCCCTTGTGTTTCAGCTGGTAAAGAAACCGCCTGCAATGTGGGAGACCTAGATTCAACACTTGGGTTGGGAAGATCCCCTGGAGAAGGGAAAGGCTACCCATTCCCACCTGGTCCGGAGAATTCCACGGACTGTATAGTCCATGGGTTCGCAAAGAGCTGGACATGACTGAGTGACTCACTTTGGCTGTCTTTATGAACCTTAGCTTAAGACTCCGGATTCTGCAACTTCTGAGTTGAGAAGGGAGATGCTGATAAAAGGCAGATCTTTATAGATTTATAATTGTAAACAGAATAGGTTTTTAAATTTTTATTTATTTATTGTTTATCTGCTTAGCTGTGCTGGGTCTTCAGGGCTGCGCATGGGCTTTCTCTAGTTGTGGCGAGTGGAAACTACTCTCTGGCTGTGGTGCACAGGCTTTTCAGTGGAGCGGCTTCTCTTGTTGCGGGGCCTGGGCAACTGGGTGCACAGGCTTCAGTAGTTGTGCGTGGGCTTAGCTGCCCCATGGTATGTGGGATCTTCCTGGACCAGGGATTGAACCCATGTCCCCTCCACTGGCAGGTAAATTCTTTGCCACTGGACCACCAGGGAAGTCCAGAATATGTTTTTAAACGTAGAAAACTATTCCTAAAGAAGTTATGAAGTCCACATTTTAAAAAAGGGGTTTGAGAGAAAGGAAACAGATGGCAGCTCACTGAAGGGTAAGCTCACTATGATCAGTAACTCCAGCACCTGGACAGGAGGAGCCAAGCAGGACTGAGAGGGTAGCAAGGAAGCAGGTGGCAAGAGCAATCTTATACTTAAGGCTGGCTGCATGAGCATGGTACAAAACCCTGTGCCCAGAAAGCCACACTTCCACGTGCCTTAAAAGGGCTCACAGGGCTCATCCCGCCCTCAGTGCAAGCTGAAAGAAGAAGAAAATCATGTGCAAAAAACAGAAATAAAAAACACCACCTGCATTCACCAGCTTAACTGTATGTGTGTGTGTGTATGTTTGGAGACGTATCATAGTTTTAAAAACTTAATCCCACAGTTAGTTCAACAATAACAAAAACCCAATCAGAAAACAGGCAAAGACCAGAATAAGCATTTCTCCCAAAAAGATAAACGAATTGCAAGCTAGCAAATGAAAAGATGTTCAATATCACCAATTATTAAGGAAATGCAATGAGGTATGACCTTACACCCATTATAACGGTTACTATTAAAAATAACTGAAAAAGGGGAGACTAAGAAGACAACAGGAAAAAATATCAATGAAACTAAGAGCTGGTTCTTTGAAAAGTCACACAAAATTAACAAACCTGTAGCTAGATTCAACCCTCAACAAGAAAAAGAAGACTCAAAGAAAATGAGAAATGAAAGAAGAGACAACTGACACCACAGAAATACAAAGGGTCATTAAGAACTACATTTGAGCAATTACATGCCAGCCAACTGGACAACCTAGCCGAGAATCCCTAGACAATCTACCAACACTGAGTCATGAAAAAACAGAAAATCTGAACAAATCAGCTACTAGTGAGATCAAGCCAGTAATTAAAAACCTCTTAAAAAATAATCCATCAGGATCAGATGGCTTCACTGGTGAATTCTATCAAACATTTAAAGAATTAATATCAAACCTTCTCAAACTCTTCCAGAAAATAGAAGAAGAGTTTCCAAAAATCAAAAAGGCAACATTCGCAGACTCATTTTATGAGGCTAGCATTATCCTGCAACCAAAACCAGACAAGGATGCCACAAGAAAAGAAAATCGAAGGCTACTATCCCCCATGAATGGAGATGTAAACATCCTCAACAAAACATCAGCAAGCCTAATTCAATAACACATTAAAAGGAACATACACCACAATCAAGAGGCATTTATTTTAGGGATGCAAGGATGGTTCAACATCTGCAAAGCAATGTGATACACCACTTTAAAATGAAGGATAAAAATCAACAGATCATCTCAACATATCCAGAAAACGTATTTGACAAAATTCAACATCCATTTATGACTTAAAAAAAACTCTCAACAAAGTGGGCATAGAAAGAATATTCTTCAACATAATAAAGGGCAAATATAACAAACCCACAGCTAACATCACACGCAATGATAAAAGCTGAAAACTTTCCATCTCAGGTTAGGAACAACACAACGGTACCCGCTCTATAGCCACTTCTATTCAACACAGTATAGTAAGTCCCCTACTTATGAACACATTCCGTTCTGAGAGTACCTTTGTAAGTCCAACAAAGTTAGCCTAGATACCCAGCTAACACAATCAGCTATATAGTATTGCACTGTAATAGGTTTAAAATACTTTTCACAGAAATAATACATAAAAAAACACAAAAATTAAAAAAATTTTAATCTTATAGTACATTGAAAAGTACAGCAGTACAGTACAACAGCTGGCACAGGGGCTAGCATCAAGTGAACAGGCAAGAAGAGTTACTGACCGGAGGAATGAAAGGAGGTGGGAGATGGTAGAGCTGAAGGATCCTCAGCGCTAGGAGACGGGGGCAGGGCAAGCTGCAATTTCACTCATACCTGATGTTTGATGGAACACATGTGCATCTTTGGAAGTTCACAACTTGAAGGTTCATATGTAGGGGACTTATTCTAGTGGAAGTCCTAGCCAGATCATTAGGCAGCAAAAAGAAGAAGGCATCCATCTTGGAAAGGAAGAAGTAAAATTACCTCTGTTTGCAGATGGCATGATAGTGTACAGAAAACCCTCAAGACTCCACCAAAAAACTGTTAGGACTAATAAATTAACCCAGTAAAGCTGGAGGATACAATATCAGCTTATAAAAATCTGCTGCATTTCTATATGCTAATAATAAAATACCAGAAAGAGAAACTGCAAAACTCATTTACAGTTGCATCAAAAAGAATAAAATACCTGGGAATAAATTTAACCAAGGAGGTTAAAGACATGTATACTGAAAACTGTAAGACATTAATGAAAAAGAAGACACAAATAAATGAAAAGAGTCCATGCTCATGGATTAGAAGAACTAAAAGTGTTAAAATGTCCACAGTACCCAAAGCAATCTACATATTCAGTGCAATCCCTATCAAAATTCTAGTGGCATTTTTTATGTAAGTAGAACAAACAATCTCCAAATTTTAATGGAACCACAAAATACCCTGACTAGCCAAAGCAATCTTGAGAAAGAAGGTCAAAGCTAGAGGTATCACGTACCCTGATTTTGAACTACAATACAAAGCTATAATAAACACTATGATTTTGGCATAAAAAAAGATACATAGATCAATGAAACAGAATAGTAAGCTCAGAAACAAACCCAGCATATACGATCAACTAATTTATCACAAATGAACCAAGAATACACAATGGGGAAAGGATAGTCCCTTAATAAATGGTGTTGGGAAAACTGGACAGCCACATGCAAAAGAATGAAACTGGACCACTGTTTTACACCATAAACAAAAAATAACTTAAAATGGATTAAAGACTTGAATATAAGGCCTGATACCATAAAACTCTAAGGAGAAAACAGATATTTATAGCAAGCTCCTTGAAAAAGGTCGTGGTGATAATTTTTTGAATCTGACATCAAAAGCAACAAAAGTAAAAATAAACAAGTAGGGCTATATCGTCAAACTAAAAAGCTGCTTCACCACAAAGGAGACCATCAACAAATGAAAAGGTAACATACGAACAGGAGAAAATATTTGCAAACCATGCATCTGATAAACGTTAATACCCAAACATATAAAGAACTCCTACAACTCAATAGCAAAACACCTCAATCTAATTAAGAAATAAGCAGAGATCTGAACAGAAATATTTCCCAAGAGGACATACAGATGGCCAGTGGGTATATTAAAAGATGCTCAACATCACTAATCATTCAGTTCAGTTCAGTTCAGTTGTTCAGTCGTGTCCGACTCTTTGCCGGAAAATTCAAATTAAAACCACAATGAGGTATCAACTCATACCTGTTAGAATGTCTATAATGAAAAAGCCAAGAAATAACAAGTGTTAGCAATGATGTGGCGGAGAAGGCAATGGCACCCCACTCCAGTACTCTTGCCTGGAAAATCCCATGGATGGAGGAGCCTGGTAGGCTGCAGTCCATGGGGTCACTAAGAGTCGGACACAACTGGGCGACTTCCCTTTCACTTTTCACTTTCAGGCATTGGAGAAGGAAATGGCAACCCACTCCAGTATTCTTGCCTGGAGAATCCCAGGGACGGGGGAGCCTGATGGGCTGGTGCCTATGGGGTCGCACAGAGTCAGACATGACTGAAGTGACTTAGCAGCAGCAATGATGTGGAGAAAAGGAAAACTTTGTGCACTGTTGGTGGAAGTGTGAACTGATGAGGAAAACACTACGGAAGTTCCTCAAAAATCTAAAAATAGAACTTTTAAATTAAAGATCAAAAATAGAACCATATGCTTCAGCAATCCCACAAAGTACTTATTTGAAGAAAATTAAAATTCTATCTTGAAAAAAATATATGTACCCCATGTTCACTGCAGAATTATTTTTAACAGCCAAGATATGGAAACAACCTCAAGTGTCCATCAATGAATGAATAAAGATGTGGTTTACATATACAATATTCAGTCCATAAAAATACGAAATCTTGTCATCTGCCAATGTGAAAGCACCTTGAGGGCATCATGCTAAATGAATTAATTCAGACCAAGACAAATACTGTATGATCTTACTTATACATGGAATTTAAAAATAAAAACAAAGGAACAAGCTTATAGATACAGAGACTAAATTAGCAATTGCCAGGGTTGGGGTCAGGAGTGGGAGAAATGGTAAAAGGGATCAAAAGACTCAAACTTCTAGTTATAAAATAAGTAAGTCCTGGAGATGCTGACTTATGTTGAAGCTGAAACTCCAATACTTTGGCCACCTGATGCGAAGAACTGATTCATCTGAAAAGACCCTGATTCTGGGAAAGATTGAAGGCAGGAGGAGAAGGGGACGACAGAGGATGATATAGTTGCATGGCATCACTGACTCAATGGACATAAGTTTGAGTAAACTCTGGGAGTTGGTGACGGACAAGGAGGCCTGGTGTGCTGCAGTCCATGGGGTGGCAAAGAGTTGGACACAACTGAGTGACTGAACTGAACTAAACTGAAGTCCTGGGGGGGATGTAAGGTATACCAAGGTGACTATAGTTAATAATATAGACAGTTGCCAACTTATGATGATTCAATTTAGCAATTTGACTTTATGATGGTACAAAAGCAATATAAATCCAGTAAAACTGTACTCTGAATTTTGATCTTTCCCCCCATGCTATCAATATGCTGTACAGTACTCTCTCGTGATGCCTGGCAGCGACAGTGAGCTGTAGCTCCCCCAAATACTACTTGATTATGAGGATAAACAACCAATACAGTTAAAATCATTCTGTTTTTCAATTTCAGTGCAGAATTCAATAAATTACATGAGATATTCAACACTTTACAAAATACGCTTTGTGTTAGATGATTTTCGCAAGCTGGTCAGTTCAGTCGCTCAGTCGTGTCCATCTCTTTGCGACCCCACGAATCGCAGCACGCCAGGCCTCCCTGTCCATCACCATCTCCCGGAGTTCACTCAGACTCACGTCCGTTGAGTCCGTGATGCCATCCAGCCATCTCATCCTTGGTCGTCCCCTTCTCCTCCTGCCCCTAATCCCTCCCAGCATCAGACTCTTCCAATGAGTCAACTCTTCACTTCAGGTGGCCAAAGTACTGGAGCTTCAGCTTTAGCATCATTCCTTTCAAAGATCACCCAGGGCTGATCTCCTTCAGAATGGACTGGTTGGATCTCCTTGCAGTCCAAGGGACTCTCAAGAGTCTTCTCCAACACTACAGTTCAAAAGCATCAATTCTTCAGTGCTCAGCTTTCTTCACAGTCCAACTCTTACATCCATACATGACCACTGGAAAAACCATAGCCTTGACTATATGGACCTTAGTCGGCAAAGTAATGTCTCTGCTTTTGAATATGCTATCTAGGTTGGTCATAACTTTTCTTCCAAGGAGTAAGCTGTAGGCAAATGTAAATGTTCTGAGCACATTTAAGATAGGCTAGGCTGCTGCTGCTACTAAGTTGCTTCAGTCATGTCTGACTCTGTGTGACCCCATAGACGGCAGCCCACCAGGCTCCCCTGTCCCTGGGATTCTCCAGGCAAGAACACTGGAGTGGGTTGCCATTTCCTTCTCCAATGCATCAAAGTGAAAAGTGAAAGTGAAGTCGCTCAGTCATGTCTGACTCTTAGTGATCCCATGGACTGCAGACTACCAGGCTCCTCCGTCCATGGGAGTTTCCAGGCAAGAGTACTGGAGTAGGGTGCCACTGCCTTCTCCCATAGGCCTGTCTCTTATACACATCTAGATGTGTATAAGAGACAGGTCNACTGCAGCCCACCAGGCTTCTCCATCCATGGGATTTTCCAGGCAAGAGTACTGGAGTGGGGTGCCATCACCTTCTCCAACAGCAATCTGGGAAATTGCCAAATCCTGGAGATTAAAGCAGGGGTCTCTTCAAAGGTATGGCTGATGACTGGCTGTTCAGTTGAACTTCCAATGAGAGTTTTAACTTCTCTGCAAGAGGTTCTATAAGATATGGCTTTGCTGAATCTTCAGGGTAGAAGGGAACATTCTTTGAACTCTGAGTCACTAGACTGTTTAGATTTCTGTTTAGATTTTTGGGAGTTTCCTAGCTTACTGGCTCTCAGGATGTCTCTTGACTGTGGTTGAGAAGCTGGGAATTCCTCAGCCTTGACTATCTCCCTTGACCCTTTGACCCTTGAAGAAATTCTTCGTTTAATCTCTCACATCCTTATGCTCTGGGAACACTGCTATTCTATTGTCAGATTCTCCTGGGATATAACTGGCTCTCACCCTTGAGCTCATTTCCTGTTGCTGGCCTTGTAAGCAGCCTCTGAACTGCCTCTGTTGCCCGTGAACACAGTCACACTGTGTCATGTTTGGGCAACAGTGATAGGTGGGAGAGTGAAAAATCTGCTTTCTTCTCATCTGAGAAAGGTCTGTGACTCCAGAGCTAGTATCAAAGAAGGACCACTTCTCTGCCCCTTGTCTCCTCCAAGTGAGGGGGCAGACGGAGCGCTTGGACCCAGGGCAGGGATTATATTTTTACTGATCGCCTGTCTTCCTGATCTGCTTGAGGCTTTCTTTCCAGGAACTGGGTGACTCAGCTATGGAGTCAACCCTTGACAGACAGTGATGAGGAGAGAATGAGAGATGAGGAAAGGAACTAAGATTGGGCTGCCCTCACCAAAACAGTTTATGGATTCAAGTCCCTTTTATAAGGATGCTTGTGATTGAATTTAGGATTCACTGAGGTAACCAGGATAATCTCTTGATCTCAAGAGTATTAACTTAATCATAATAGTAAAGCACTTTTTTTTGCATGTAAGAAAACATTCACAGCTCTCAGGAATCCGGACCTGGTTATATTTGGGAGGACGGGGTCATTATGCAGCTTACCATACACAAGAAAACTTCCCTGGTGGCTCAAACGATAAAGAATCCCTTTGCAGTGCAGGAGACCTGGGTTCAATCCCTAAGTCAGGAAGATCCAATAGAGAAGGGAATGGCTACCCACTCCCATTCTTGCCTGGAGAATCCCATAGATAGAGGAACCTGGTGGCCTATGTCCATGGAGTCTCAAAGAGTGAAACATGACTGAGTGCCTAACACACACATACACATAACTGTCAAATTAAATTTCAGAGCCTCAAGGGCCGATTTGTGGCTCTAGGCCAGTAGGTAAGACATGAACAAGGTGAAAGAGGCTGAAGTGGACATCTTTGTTTTCATTTGAATAGTTAGCATTTATTCAGCCTTCTGAAACATCCCTCTATTTTCAGCCTTGTGCAGGTGGAGTTGTAGTCCCTAGTCATCCCTACACTCATGGCATCCAAGGGACTCAGTTCTGGCCAAAATTTCTATTAACCTAGTTAAAGTGAATGGTTCAGTGACCCAACTGAAGCCAATGAGGCTTTTGCAAGAGGTATCATGAGAGAAATGCCACATTTTCAACTGCTGTTGAACTTGGAAGAATACAACCCTGACCTAGTTGGCAGCCATGCTGCTGGTGTGTAAAACCTGAGAATAAAGTCAAAAGGCAGAGAATGTAAAAGTAGAGAGGAACCCATTTCTGATGACATCAGCTGAGTATCTCTACTAAGGACCAAATTTGCCCTCAGACTTTGTTGTATTAATCAGTGAAATCCCTTTTTGGTTGAAGCTTTGTTTGTTTGTTCATATAAGAACACCTGTCCAACTGAGAGCTTTTAAATTCAAAGACTGCTATGAAGCTTAGAGGCATGATATTACAAGATGGCTTATAAAGTGAAAATGAGGAAGTTGTTTCACTTTATAATGATTGGTTATTACAGTGGTGGTTCCCAGATAGCAATGAATAGGTTAAATTTTACTGTCTTATACCTTTCTTTGGAAGATGACTTTTCTTTTATGATTATAGAAGGCATTTATGAGAAGCAGCCTAAAAGGCACCCCAAGTTGTGTTTCACTTGTTTTGGACGAAAAACTAAATTAAGTTTCACTTATCTGGCTTAAATGATTTTGACTGCTTAGGGAATTTTGGAGTCTAGTTTCTTTTTTATTTAATTTTAACACCAGGAAGGCAGAGGGCACAGTTGGAAGCTGCAGGTTGTGCTGTTTGGCTTCATGTGTGTGTGTGTGTATGTATGCATATATATACGTAGTGGGGGCAGGGAAAAGATAGACCAGATGTAGTCACCTGAGCCTCATCTTTGGGGATCTTGTGAGTTCTACTGAGCAGCAGGTGAGTCCTAGAATAAGAAAATTTGGGTGCTCCAGGTGCCACAGTTTGCTTGTCCTAGGCTTGTCTATGAGTATGGTTCATGCCAGCTAGTAAGCAGATCCTGATCCCTGTCTACTGCTCACCCCTAACTGAGGGTCACAGTGTTTGTGTGCCTCCCAGACAGATTCAGGGATGGGTTCTGATCCAAAGGCTATGCTTGAGTGGTACTACCAAAGGACTGAATGGGGGAGTCAACTGTATGTGCTAGAGCCTTCCAGAAGGCTAAATACCTCAATCAGTGACTCAGGCTTCTGGCGAGTGACCCTGGGGTCCCATCCAACTTCTGCCCAGGTCCAAGGTCAGTTGCACATCCCTTCATCAGTGCTGAATTATATTTGTTGTTGTTGTTGTTACTTTTAAGGAAATGTTTCCTCATGGTACATATGAATTCTGTTTATGGTTCTTTCTTCTGTGCTAGCACACTAAAACATAGACATTAACCTGTTTTAATATCTCATTATGTCTCAGTTCCCCCTCTGTACAAGAGGATTTAGCTCCATTAAATACTTAAAACATTTGCATATATATAGTTCGTGAGGAACTCCAGAGCCCAACGGGAGCCTCTGCGGGACCTCGTAGCCAAGGCAGCGGAGGAGCCGAGGCACCGCCTGCATTCCACGGTAATACTCGTAGCCGAGTACTACAAGCCGAGTACTGTGAGGTAGTACCCGTAGCCGAGGCACCACCCGCATCCCACCGCCACGTCCAAGCAACTCCTGTGCCACCCAGGGGAGCGAGTTCTGAGCATCTTGTGGTTAGACCACTCCTTGGGGCCAGGAGCCGAGTGCGAGAATCCCCCAGACCAACCAATCCCCCAGCTCAGCCTCTTCCCGCCGCCCAAATCATCATGACCCACTTCAACAAGGGCCCTTCCTATGGGCTCTTGGCTGAAGTCAAGAACAAGATAGCTTCCAAGTATGATCACTGGGCAGAAGAAGATCTCCACAGTTGGATAGAAGAGGTGACAGGCATGAGCATTGGCATCAGCTTCCAGCTGGGCTTGAAGGATGGCATTAACCTCTGCGAACTCATAAACAAGCTACAGCCAAGCTCAGTGAAGAAGGTCAATGAGTCCTCATTAAACTGGCCTCAGTTGGAGAATATCAGCAAATTTATTAAAGCTATTCAGGCTTATGGCATTAAGCCACAGGACATATTAAGCCACATGATGTATTTGAAGCAGATAATCTTTTTGAGAATGGAAACATGAGGTTCAGACTATGTTGGTGGCCCTAGCAGGTCTGGCCAAAACAAAAGGATTCCATACAACCACTGACATTAGAGATAAATATGCAGAAAAACAAACAAGATGTTTTGATGAAGGAAAATTAAAAGCTGGCCAAAGTGTAATTAGTTTGCAGTTGGGAACCAACAAATGCGCCAGTCAAGCAGGTATGACGGCCTATGGGATGAGGAGGCACCTTTATGATCCCAAAATGCAAACTGACAAACCTTTTGATCAGACCACAGTTAGCCTGCAAATGGGCACCAACAAAGGAGGCAACCAGGCAGGTATGTTAGCACTGGATACTCAAAGAGATATCTACGATCAGAAGCTAACGTTACAACCCACGGAGAACTCCACAATTTCCCTACAGATGGGTACCAACAAAGTTGCTTCCCAGAAAGAAATGAGTGTGTATGGCCTTGGGCGGCAAGTGTATGATCCCAAATACTGTGCTGCTCCCACAGAATCTGTCATTCACAATGGAAGCCAAGGAACAGGAACCAGTGGGTCGGAAATCAGTGATAGTGATTATCAGGCAGAATACCCAGATGAATATCATGGCCAGACCCAAGATGACTACCCAGAGGTTACTAGTATGGTGACCAAGTGATTGATTACTAGACTCACAGAGGAGCTCAGTATTTAGCCCATTGTTTTTATTCAGTGAGAACTAAGCTAGTCTTGAGTTATTTTTATCTTGTCTTCCTAAAACACTATTATGCTTATTGTACCTAAAGGAACTATTGCCTTACATATATGCCTTTTTCCTTTTTCAGCCTCTTCCCTAAATAGTTGTCTTTTAGTGCTGTGGCAGTTAAATACTACAGCATAACCAATAACTTGCATATGAAGTAAAAAGGAATATTGTAAAAGAGGAGTATTCTTGTACAGTCAATTCTTTCCTTAAAAAATATTCATTTTTACAGTCCTCTACTTAAACTGGTGTTTTCAAACAATAGGAAACTATTTTTTTTAGTTTAGTATCTCGTTTCTACGTGGAAGACTAAATTCATGCTTATAGCTAAGTGTGGTCTTTGCCAACTAAATTTAAGATGCAGCATTTTAGAAATTTACATATCAGTGTTTCTAAAGTATTGTTTGCTAACTTTTAAATAAAGTCCTGATCAGTGTGCAAAAAAAAAAAAAAAGAAAGAAAATTTGCATATATAAAATAGGATAATCAAGATTAAAGCAGAAAATAGTTACAGAATCTTTCCAAAATCATGAGGTGCAAGTAAAATAATGTTTAAGTTTTATAAATTAAATTATATCTGACTCTAAGCCCCTATTTACAGGGGTGGAATGATATCTAATAATAATCTTTAGTGTAATATACCTTCTCAGAAGATAAGAGAGGCGAAAAGCAAAGGAGAAAAGAAAAGATAGAAGCATCTGAATGCAGAGTTCCAAAGAATAGCAAGAAGAGATAAGAAAGCCTTCTTCAGCAATCAATGCAAAGAGATAGAGGAAAACAACAGAATGGGAAAGACTAGAGATCTCTTCAAGAGAATTGGAGATAGCAAGGGAACATTTCATGCAAAGATGGGCGCGATAAAGGATAGAAATGGTATGGACCTAACAGAAGCAGAAGATATTAAGAAGAGGTGGCAAGAATACACAGAAGAACTGTACAGAAAAGATCTTCACGACCCAGATAATCATGAGGATGTGATCACTAATCTAGAGCCAGACATCTTGGAATGTGAAGTCAAGTGGGCCTTAGAAAGCATCACTAAGAACAAAGCTAGTGGAGGTGATGGAATTCCAGTTGAGCTGTTTCAAATCCTGGAAGATGATGCTGTGAAAGTGCTGCACTCAATATGCCAGCAAATTTGGAAAACTCAGCAGTGGCCACAGGACTGGAAAAGGTCAGTTTTCATTCCAATTCCAAAGAAAGGCAATGCCAAAGAATTCTCAAACTACCGCACAATTGTACTCATCAGGGCTTCAGGTCCAGCTAAAGCCCAGGCCTGGGGTCTGACTTGGCCAGGGGCATCTTCACTGCCCCGGAGAATAAAAAAGGGCCCTTCTCCACCTATTCACTAGATTCCAAGATGCCTCCCAAGCCCCCTCTGGTTCCCACATAGCTGATTTATTCCCTTGGGAGCCATAGGACATCTGCTGAGGCAACTAAATGTATTGGTCGGTTCTACCCCAAAGCACTTCGCTAAATCAGAGGAACAAAATCTCAGCTGCCTAAATATAGCAATGGAGTATTTCTTTCTCCTCTCAACACTCCCACCCGCACCTCACCGGTCACTTTCACTTCAGAATGTGTTTCATTGAAATCAAGATGAAGGGTAGTCAACAACAGGGTCAGGAATTAAAACAGGAAAGGAAGAGTGAGAGAAGAGAAGGAAGGAGGCAAAAAAACACAGTTCAGGACGAAAAGCCTAGACAGGTCAATACACACGTTTCCCATCACTTGGGCCAGCTGGGACCACCGCTCACCCCACAGTGGCTCCTGACACACAGGCAGATGGTTGTGCAGAAGTGTCGCACAGTCAAAGGCAGCCCAGCCTGGCCATTCTGAAAGCTCAAGGTCAGTCTGTATCCTTCATGCCACAAAAACAGGAAAATCAGACTTTCATCTTGGGGTTTTCTACTTTTCAAATAACTCTCATTAGAAATATGCAAGGGGGTGGGGCTGGAAGTGCACACACAAAAGTTTAACAAGAGTTTCTCTTCTGAGTAACGGGGGAGCAGTTGGAAGGGAGGGACTTGGACCTTATACATTTTTATAAAAAGTGTTAGGGTAATAAGTAGTTTTCTTCTTCCTTTTGTGCTTTCTATATTTTCCTTAAGAAAGCATTTCCTTTCATAATTTTTAAATAAATGTTCTTCTAAAGAAGAGGAAAGATGTTTTCACAGGCATGATCACACTTAAATCTTCTTAACAACCCAGTGAGGTGAGCACAGTAGATGTGGCTCAGGAATCAGGGTCATTCAGATTTGGGTTATGATCCCTCTTTTCACATCAATCCACTGTAGATTGTGAGCAAGAAGTTTAACCTGTACGATGATAATAAAACCCAGTATATGTCAAACTTCTAGGAGAGTTATAATAGATATAACGTATTCACCCTTATGAAAATGAAGAAGTATGAGTAAGTACTCAGTAATTAGAAGTTATCAACATTATTGTTATTGTTAAGAGATAAATCCTGAACAATATAGCAACACAGATAAGAGCTGACTAAACCAAAACCAGACTCATGTTCATTGTGTGGCCACCATTTTGCAAGGAGTAAAACAGGACTGCCTATACTGTCAACCCTCAAGAGTTTCAGATTGGAACAAGGCATCCAGAGCATGCTCTAGAATCCTCCTCAGAGAGAAACCTCTGTGAGATCTCTACAGAGGCAGACATGGTCTGCCCAGCCCCAAATACTTCCCCATTCAACCCAAAGACCTTTTGGGAAAAATAATGCTGTTTAAAAATACTTGGAAGAAATAACACCTGTTTCTGATGGGCAGGGGCTTCCCTGGTGGCTCAGACGGTAAAGAATCTGCCTGCCAGCGCAGGAGACCCAGGTCCAATCCCTGGGTCAGGAAGGTCCCCTGGAGCAGGGAATGGCAACCCACTCCAGTATTTTTGCCTGGAGAGTCCCAGGGACAGAGGAGCCTGGCAGGCTACACAGTCCCTGTGGTCACACAGGGCGGGACATGACGAGCAGCCAGCATGACGGCAGTCAGAGGCAAAGATGTGAAGGAAAAAACATGTATGTGGATGTCAGTCCTAACACTGACTCCCCACTGAAGATTTTTTAAAATATTTGTTTGGTTACTCAGAAAAGGAAGCAACAAAAAAAGAGAGAGCTTGCATATTCTCAAGCCCACTCTCTGACGTGACATCAAAGCAAATCCAAAATGTACTAGTATTTCACTGCACTTTAGGGAACCCTTCATTGTTTTTATTTTAGAGAGTATAAAAGTGAAAGTCACTCAGCTGTGTCTGACTCCCTGTGACCCCATGTACTGTACAGCCCATGGGATTCTCCAGCCAGAATACCGGAGTGGGTAGCCGTTCTCTTCTCCAGGGGATCTTCCCAATCCAGAGATCGAACCCAGGTCTCCTGCATTGCTGACAGATTCTTTACCAGCTGAGCCACTAACTTTCTTGAACATCCATTACACCATTTAGACTGAGTATTAAGTTTTCCGTATTCCAGGTTTTCTAGGTTTTTCTGTTCCAGTCTGGAATAGTTCTCAAAGAGGGTTCACTCTGAGAGTGCCAGAAACAGAAAGCAGAGGCAGAGGCAGTGTACGAAGTAAGACCTGGCTCTCTCCCTGCAACGAGTGGTGACCCAGGTCTTGGTGTGTTGTTATCCAGGGTACAGAGCACATTCTTGTGCATTATTCCACATCATCCTCTCAGCAGTCCAATAAAAAGCTAACATTATTAGCCCCATTTTTCAGCTAAAGAAACTGGAGGCTCAGCAAATTGAAGTGATTTTTCTCAAGGCCCTCAGACAAGTAAGGAAAGATATAACTTGAACTCCGTATCTGGCACCTCTCCCACTTCACCTCAAATGCTGTTTGTGCCTCTAATTCCCAGACAGAGAAGAGTTTTCCATTTCACCTCTCTAATCTCCTGGCACTGTGGCCATCACCTCCCCTTACACTCGCCCCTCCCAAACTGCAAAAGCTCAGGTAACAAGCCACAGCAGAATGCCCCGATGCTTGCTGGAGTTGTGACAATGCTGACAAAGTTCTTGGCAAGCCCTTCTCTATTCATGATCAATGGGACCGTAGCCAGGACAAGCCTTGCTGGCCCTGAGCTGATTTCGGCCATGAACGTGCACACGTGGTGTACATGTTCGTTTATATGCTGAGCACAGAGGACGACATAATTCTGCACCGTGTCCGTTTTTGTGCTGTTAAGGCGTATGGTTGCTTTGCAAGCAAAACAGTAGATCTTTCATTTGCCAGTGACATTCCACCAAGTGCTTATAATTCAGCGTTAGCTTATCAGCCATCCAATCTCCCACTCTAGGGAATGTGTCAACCATCAAAAGGAGTGGAGGAGGTGTGCTGCATCTTAATGGTTTTTATTTCATCAGACTTACTTTCTTAAGGGCATTTAATCAATGAGGACAAGTACTAGGCAGATTTTTAAATAAATGTGTCACTTTAGGTTAATCCACAGCACAGTTGAATGTATTTGTTTATGCGACTCCCAAATATGTCTCTCTGTTGCTCAGCAGAATTGATAAGCTGGAAATCAAAACACGTTACAAGTACTTTTAAACTATCCCCTCAAGGAACAACTCTATTTGACCTGCCAGAATGGGAGATGTCCAGAAGTTTCAGATACAAGGGTGCTGAATGTCAGAGCTACTCAGAATGCTTGAGTGAAAAGCCAGTTCCATTTTCAACAAAGCTTTCTATTCATTCTTGCTTCCTTTCTTTCATTAACCAGGTGAATAATGTGATTTTTAAAAATGTATTGGGGATGACAAAGAGGCTGGCAAAAGATGGTAAGTGGGGAAGCAAAAAGGGCTGCAGGAATTTTAATTTATTCTTGGGGCTATTATTAAATGCAGGAGTGAATAAAAATTAAAAGTAGACTAGAATGATACTGATGGGACTTGCATCATTTTGCATTGATTATACCAAAATACTGGCTTCTGTTTATTCTCTCTGCTTTTGCATCTTTAATGTGGCCCAGACAAACAGAGAGGAGTTGTACTTGCATAAACTCAGGTCCCACGCCAAAGAGAAATTGCTTTTGCCATCCGTTATCAGCTATCTCAACTGTCAAAATATGATTGTCACATCGGCTGGAAGTGTATTGGCCAGGCTGTGATGTGAATGCAGTTTTGTTATTTTAGATTGATTTTCTTAATGCTGGCCATAAGCGTGCCCATGTGCAGGCTTGCCAATCTTTTCAGGCCTTTTAACAAAGCTTGAACTGTGTTGACATTCGTCCCCAGGCAGCAGTGTCCATTCAGAGTAGGACCTCTGCTGAGGCTTTTGTTGGAAACAAATAATCTCTTTCTTCTTCCTTTCCTTTTTTTTCTTTCCTTTTCTTTAAACAAAGAATGTTTACCAAATAAGATCAAGACTGTATGATCCTTTTGACACTGCGGCTAACGAAAGTTATTAATATTCCAAGGGTTTGCTAGCAAGAATCTATTTAATGGTTTCAGGAATCATTCGAATCCCAGGTGCAGCCTTAACTACAGTTTTTTATAGATAGCAAAGGATATCCAGAGCTATGTGTGACATTGCAGAGGACATTGGAGGTTGATAAAAACTCAGTGTATTATATATCTCTTTCTCTATTTCTTTACTGATGGCCAAGGAGAAGATGGCATTCTGGAAACTGGGAAGAGTCATTAAACTGCTTGTGAATGACTATCAGAAGAAAAGATGATGTTCTTCATTTCATTTTAACTGAAAATCATGACATTTAAATAAGGACATGTAATCTCTCTGCAGGCCTAGTCAGGGCTCTGTGGGTTTTCCAAATGTTGCTTCTGCTGCCATAAGATGCCAGGACCTTGGCGTTTCAAAGACATCCGGGGAGAGAAACCCAGCCCTAAGTGCACCTATAAACATCCATAATAGCCAATTTACAACAGAGTCAAGTCAGAATGGATATTCATGTGCCAGCTTGTAGGACAATTCAGCCCTCAATCCCGAGACAAATTAAATTCATCCTTGTGCATCCTAGTGGTAACGTACAATTAGCTTTCAGAAATGGTCATATATTTTCTCATCCTATAGGAGCCTTTGGAAATTTCAAGGGTAACCTCTCCAGTCCCCTTAATGGTAATCTTAAGTGTATTTCTGCAAAGTTACATAAATCAAACCATTTGGTAAACTGTGTTGTAACCTTTTTAAACATATCTCCCTGTTAGCTTTAACATCATTATATCCCATTGTGATGAAAATGGACCCTCTGTATCCAGCGATAATGAAAATAGCTCCTTTATGCAGTTTCTGCATGCAATTATCCAGGCTTTTCTCAGACTCCAGAGAAATCAAAGCTAATTGCATTGGGACTTTCCTACATTTCCATAAATTCTTTGTTAATTTTTCATGAGAAATTGTTATTGCAGTTGCCCTTAAAGTTGCCATTGATTGTATTCAATCACAGAAAGAAGTCATTATGGAAACAGGGCAACTTGCCGGTGTTCAGCCGTGGCCTCCTTTTGATCCCTCTATTCTCAGGTAAGGTGGAGTTTTTTCTTCTCACTCTCTCTTTTTTTCTGGATACAAGCTTTTCTTCATCTGACTTTACTCAAAGCTCATCTTAAAGCTGTTCTCTGTGGTACACGACCTTGTCGTGATAGGGTATGAGTTGTGTTTGCTTTATCTGACAGGTGGCTCCATCAACCCCAAAGACAAAGAGCTCTGTTTTAAGTGATAGCAGAGGAACAGAAGAAGCCACGTTTCCCGGGGAATGCTGTGAAACTTCCTCAGCTGTTACCTTTGATTTATTGATTGTTTCGAGCTCAGAGCCACAATTTCTGTAGCTTCCAGTAAGCACTACCAAAAAACACGTCCAACACACAGAAGAAATTTTCAGAGATGTTTTAGCGCCCGATTTTCTCCTGTGAGCTCCCCTGGGTCCCAGAGGATACTCTCTGGCACCACTAACAGAAGACAGTATTCCCTCTCTTGTTGTTAGGCAGGGCTGGATTCTCTGTAATCTGCCCAACCAGGTGCTCAAAACACCTGCAAAATAAGCGCACTAAATGTAAGGACAGAGAGAGCAAAACAGAAAGAAAACTTAGTTTGGGTTCTTCTATCCAGAGTCCAGTTCAGGCCAGTTGCTCCGTCGTGTCCGACTCTTTGTGACCCCATGAATCGCAGCACGCCAGGCCTCCCTGTCCATCATCAACTCCCGAAGTTCACCCAAACCCATGTCCATTGAGTCGGTGATGCCATCCAACCATCTCATCCTCTGTCATCCCCTTCTCCTCCTGCCCTCAGTCTTTCGCAGCATCAGGGTCTCTTCAAATGAGTCAGCTCTCCGCATCAGGTGGCCAAAGTATTAACTGGAGTTTCAGCTTCAACATCAGTCCTTCCAATGAAAACCCAGGACTGATCTCCTTTAGGATGGACTGGTGGATCTCCTTGCAGTCCAAGGAACTCTCAAGAGTCTTCTCCAACACTACAGCTAGCAATCAGAAAATCTAAAAAAGTAGCTCTTTTATTAATAATTTCAGAATACATGCAAGAATTGTGTTTGACAGGTTTGCCTTCAATTTTTATTGCAAACCACATGGGAGATAAGTAACAATTCATCAATCTATGCTCAAGATTTGTGCAGGTTATGGTATGTAGGCTCTACTTTGATTAAAATGACCTCAAAAAGAGTCATTCTTCCAACCTATGGTTCAAGGTAGGCTGAAAGTGGTATGGAGTACCTTTAGAGTTTACTAAGAGGTTGCATGTATCTTTGTTAATTAGAGTTTTGTCCGGATGTATCTTCAGAAATGGGACTGCTGGATCATGTGGAAACTCTATTTTTAGTTCTTTAAGGACTGCCATATGGTACTCCATAGTGGCTGTGCCAGCTTATACTCCCAACAGTGTGGGAGGGTTCCCTTTTCTCCACACCCTCTCCAGCACTTGTTATTTGTAGACTTTTTGACGACGGTCATTCTGACTGGTGTGAGGCAGTACCTCACTGCAGTTTAGTCTTTCTCAGTTAGTGATGTGGAGCATCTTTTCATGTGCTCACTGGTCATCTGGGTGTCTCCTTTGGAGAAATGTCTCTTTAGGTGTTCTGCCCACTTATGGGTTGGGTCGTCTGTTTTTTAGTTGTTGAGTTGTATGATGCTCTAACCTTGACATTACTTTGGGTCTTGGTCTTTATGAGGAAGTTACTCTGCCACTTTTAGCCTACTTTGAACTCAGCTTCGAATAACTGACTTCTAAGAAAAGCTCCTACATTCCCTGCAGTTTCTAAAACTGTTCTTAAACATAATGAAAAAGAACTTGGCTATATTTAGGGCAAACCACCCAGTGCCTGGAATATACGATTTATTTAGGCACACTAGTGGTGAGTGCAGCCCTGGCCTCCCATGTACAACCTCAGAGCTGGCCTCCCAAAGTATAACATGAACTAACTCTCCTGGACATGGGCTCTTAGCTGCAATCATTCCAGCAGCCCATGTGGGAAAACAGTCCATTTGCAAACACATATATCAACAAATGACCAAGTGGACATTCCCCAAGGACCAAAACCAAAACTGGGAGTGGTTCAGATGGTCTCTCTCAAGGCAAACAGAATAAACAAACTTTTATGCAAGTGAAAATTAAACCCATTGCCTTCTAGAGTCATAAAAGCAAAATTCTTGCAGCCTGATGTCTCCCAGGAATCCCCCCAAGGGGTGACTATTCATCAGAGAGGGGAGTAAGTATGTGTAAATTAAATGGGAACAAAGAGTAGTGGTATTTGGAATAGTCTTAGTCNCTGCGATTCATGGGGTCGCAAAGAGTCGGACACGACTGAGCGACTGAACTGAACTGAACTGAACCTTCTCAGAAGGGAAAAAACAAAGACCTCTAGTCTTTGGTCCTTCGAAGTTGCCACCAAGAGGCTCACAGAACAGAACGTTGTTGTCCATTCAGACAGGTAATACCACATACAGCTTCTCTGCCAGGGTGGTTCCAGAATCTTTGGCTGAAACTCTCAAGGTTGTGATACTGGATGTTTAGCAGCCCCTACCCCTGGGAACCCATCTTCTCTCCCCATCAGTAGCTCTCCTGTGACCTTGGGGACTGCACCAAAGGACACAACCCTTTGTAGAACCCAGTTCTGCTTGCCTTTCCTCCAGTCCTAGGAGCCACTGCTACATTTGAGCAGCACCTCCTTTCAACCCAGTCCCCTTCTCTTTCCCCCGAGGACTACAGAGCTAAGTTCTCCTCTCACAAAAGAGCCTTGATAAGGTTGGACAACAGATATCTAGAAGCTTTCATGTTGGGTCAGATGGCACAAAAGCCATTACCAACCGCCAAGAGAAAGCAGAAACTCAGACCTTCTGGAAGAGGTCGGATTGGGACCAAGTTACCCTTTCACTTTTATGCTAGTCTCTTCTGATTGCTTAGTAAATTTTATCCTGCCTCAGATGTCTGTTACCTAGCAGACAGTGAGGAGGTAGAACAGAAATATCTTCAGAGAGCCTGCATCAGCTCTCCTGTCCAGTCATTACAATCTCCCACACTGAAGCATGGTCAACCACCTAAACTTGCATGGTGATTGGCACCCTACCCAAAAGAACAGGGGAACAGACCTCAATCTGGGGAGAAGGTCTGGTAAGGAGAAAGTGGAGAAGGAATGGCCACAAGTTCCTGAAATGCCCTTTGGCCTCTTAATGTTATGGAATTGATGGCCTGAGTATGTATCCTTGTTGACCACTTGCTGGTCATGTGATACTGGGCAGCTCAACCTACTTCTCTGAGTCGCAGTTTGCCATCTGTTATATGGAACATACATTGATTTCATGAGGGTGTTGTGAGAATTAGTGAAGTAATTTATTTAAGGTTTTTAGCTTAGTTACTGGCACGTGGTCTTTCGTAAACTTTTGTTATATCATTGTTATTAGCCACTGACCCATCACACATTTTATATCCAAATTTTAGCTGATATTTCCATTTGTGGTCTAGCCTCACTTCCCAGATCTGATGCTTGGAACAGTTTTACATCTGTAGTCTTTTGCCAACCACTGTATGGATTCTCTGCCTGGCTCTGTTGCTCTCTGAATTCTGACTAAATCTGTTACTTACCCTTACTTCACACACTTTGGTGGGCATGCTTTCACCATGTCTAGTCCAACTTTCCATGTGAAACCCAGACTCATGTAATTCCCTTTGGCTCATTCTGTAGGATTTACATATCCCTCTTGCCCAGGAGATTAAAGGTAGGAGAGAGACTGGAGACCAGGATCCTAGCAGAAATTGTACTCATTTGTTCTTAGCATCACAAGTTACGTTTCTCACTTCCAACACCTCACACTCTCACGTTAAAGAACAACTTTTCACTCAGATCCAGCNTAACAATTCATCAATCTATGCTCAAGATTTGTGCAGGTTATGGTATGTAGGCTCTACTTTGATTAAAATGACCTCAAAAAGAGTCATTCTTCCAACCTATGGTTCAAGGTAGGCTGAAAGTGGTATGGAGTACCTTTAGAGTTTACTAAGAGGTTGCATGTATCTTTGTTAATTAGAGTTTTGTCCGGATGTATCTTCAGAAATGGGACTGCTGGATCATGTGGAAACTCTATTTTTAGTTCTTTAAGGACTGCCATATGGTACTCCATAGTGGCTGTGCCAGCTTATACTCCCAACAGTGTGGGAGGGTTCCCTTTTCTCCACACCCTCTCCAGCACTTGTTATTTGTAGACTTTTTGACGACGGTCATTCTGACTGGTGTGAGGCAGTACCTCACTGCAGTTTAGCCTTTCTCAGTTAGTGATGTGGAGCATCTTTTCATGTGCTCACTGGTCATCTGGGTGTCTCCTTTGGAGAAATGTCTCTTTAGGTGTTCTGCCCACTTATGGGTTGGGTCGTCTGTTTTTTAGTTGTTGAGTTGTATGATGCTCTAACCTTGACATTACTTTGGGTCTTGGTCTTTATGAGGAAGTTACTCTGCCACTTTTAGCCTACTTTGAACTCAGCTTCGAATAACTGACTTCTAAGAAAAGCTCCTACATTCCCTGCAGTTTCTAAAACTGTTCTTAAACATAATGAAAAAGAACTTGGCTATATTTAGGGCAAACCACCCAGTGCCTGGAATATACGATTTATTTAGGCACACTAGTGGTGAGTGCAGCCCTGGCCTCCCATGTACAACCTCAGAGCTGGCCTCCCAAAGTATAACATGAACTAACTCTCCTGGACATGGGCTCTTAGCTGCAATCATTCCAGCAGCCCATGTGGGAAAACAGTCCATTTGCAAACACATATATCAACAAATGACCAAGTGGACATTCCCCAAGGACCAAAACCAAAACTGGGAGTGGTTCAGATGGTCTCTCTCAAGGCAAACAGAATAAACAAACTTTTATGCAAGTGAAAATTAAACCCATTGCCTTCTAGAGTCATAAAAGCAAAATTCTTGCAGCCTGATGTCTCCCAGGAATCCCCCCAAGGGGTGACTATTCATCAGAGAGGGGAGTAAGTATGTGTAAATTAAATGGGAACAAAGAGTAGTGGTATTTGGAATAGTCTTAGTCTGTTTTCAGGGTATCTGAACATTTAACTTGGTATTGAGAAGTCAACTTGGTCTCTCTGGTGATGAGAGAGGCCAGGCCACTGGGGGCACTGAAGATGCTATAGCATTTCATAGCTGCCAAAGCACAGAGCTATCTTCAATCACACACCTCTCCAACTCATAATTTGTGATTCAGTCCTATTGCATCTTCCAACATATGGGCATGAAAGTATTCCTTCCAGTAGTTTTATAAACTTGTTTTCCAGAAACTATTGTCCTTGACAGTATAAAAGTTCCTCAATGATACCACTTAACAATAAAAATATTATGTCATTTGAAGATATTATTACAAATGAGCAAACTCAGGCTCCGAAGCCACCATTATTTTCACATTTGAAAACTCAAAGTTGGGTGAGTTTAGAAGTACTCTAATTCAGATATGAGGGAAACCAATTATTGAACAGGAAGATTTTTTTCCTTAACAATGAAGTTTATATGGAATAGTTACTTGCACCTTAGCATTCCCTCATGTAATCCTCCTCAAAATATGATTTAAGAAGGAAGCATAATTCGCCTTTAAAAAAAATTTAATTGAAGGATAATTACTTTATGGAATTTTGCCATTTTTTTGTCAAAGAACAACATGAATCAGCTATAATTGGTATACATATGTCCCCTCCCTTTTGAACCTCCCCCCCATCTCCCTGCCCATCCCACCCTCTAGGCAGTTACAGAGCCCTGGTTTGAGTTCCCTGAGTCATACAGCAAATTCCCATTGGCTATCTATTTTACATATGGCATTGTAAATTTCCATGTTACTCTCTCCATACATCTCACCTCTCTCTCCTCCCCTTCCCCCCGCATCCCTCAGTCTGTTTCTCCATTGCTGTCCTGCAGGTAAATTCTTCAGTACCATCTTTCTAGATTCCAAATAATTCCTCTTTTTCTTTCAGCAAGGACACAGAGATGCAGGTCTATGTGAATACCCTGATAGGTGAGACCAACACCCTTGAGACTGAGCCCATTGATGCCACCAAGAATGTCAAAACCAAAATCCAAAATAAGGAGGGCATCCCTCCTGACCAGAAACATCTGATTTTCGTGGGCAAACCATAGGAAAATGCAGAACTCTTGGACAACATCCATACAGAGTCCACTCTGCCCCTGACACTTCACCTACAGACAGCATCATGGACCCTTCCCATCGCCACCTCACCCAGAAATAAAACTATGACAAGATGATTGAGGGCTATGCTCACCTACAACCCCATGCTGCCCCCACCTCCTCCTCCTTCTCCTGTAAGGTAGCCCTTCCTTGAAAAAAATGAGGAAAAGGAAGGGGTGGGGAGGAGGAGTAGGTGGCTGAGGAGGAAGGGAGAAGGGAAGGGGAGGGTAATAGGGAGGAAAGGGAGGGGGCAGAAAGGACAGCAGCAGAAAAATACTCATTATACAGGTAATGAAACTGAAACTCAGGCAGGTCAAAGAAATCACCCAAGATAGCAGAGTAAATAAAGAGTCAGGATCCCAGTCTGCCTACCTCCAAAACTCCTTTTATTCTACTAGGCCACATTCAAGCTCAGCTCCTCCACACCCTTGACCTACAGCCTTGATGCATGCTGGACTAGGCCACATTCAAGCTCAGCTCCTCCACACCCTTGACCTACAGCCTTGATGCACGCTGGACTAGGCCACATTCAAGCTCAGCTCCTCCACACCCTTGACCTACAGCCTTGATGCACGCTGGACTAGGCCACATTCAAGCTCAGCTCCTCCACACCCTTGACCTACAGCCTTGATGCACGCTGGACTAGGCCACATTCAAGCTCAGCTCCTCCACACCCTTGACCTACAGCCTTGATGCATGCTGGAAGAATTGTCCATGTGGCTCTTGGACTTCCACAATATTCTCTGTGAGCATCTTCCATGGTACCTCTAATAGTTCATTGCAATTTTTGTTTATGTACCTGATAGACTGAGGTACTTGTGAGGTACTTGAAGACAGGTGTCTTGCACTGTTCACCTTTGTATTCCTGACATTTACCCCCATGCCTGTCACAGAGGCACACTTATTACACACTTTACTATAATAACAAAGGTATACTTTATTGCCCAATAAAGAAAAATACAGGGCTTTCCTGGTGGTGCAGAGGTTAAAGCGTCTGCCTGCAATGTGGGAGACCTGGGTTCGATCCCTGGGTTGGGAAGATCCCCTGGAGAAGGAAATGGCAACCCACTCCAGTATTCTTGCCTGGAGAATCCCATGGACAGAGGAGCCTGGCAGGCTACAGTCCACGGTTCGCAAAGAGTCGGACATGACTGAACGAAATATAGATAACTCAAATACTCACAAGAAGATTAAAGAAAGTGTTGCTCAAATTAAAACAATGAAATTTTATTTAGCTATCAGTTTGGTCAATATGAAAACATTCTCAATACTGTATTTTCTGGGATGAGGGAAAACAAAGACTTTGAAATTGTGTTGGATGGTATAAAACTCAATGCAATTTTCAGCAAAGGGAACTATAAACAAGGTGAAAAGACAACCCTCAGAATGGGAAAAAAATCATAGCAAATGAAACTGACAAGGATTAATTAAATATACAAGCTGCTCATACAACTCAATACCAGAAAAACAACCCAATCAAAAAGTGGGGAAAAGACCTAAACAGACATTTCACCAAAGAAGACATACAGATGGCTAATAAACACAAGAAAAGATGCTACCATTGCTCATTATTAGAGAAATGCAAGTTAAAACTATAATGAGATATCACTTCATACTAGTCAGAATGGTCATCATCAAAAAATCTACAAACTATAAATGATGGAGAGGGTATGGAGAAAAGGGAATCCTCTTACACTGTTGGTGGGAATGTAAATTGATACAGTCACTATGGAAAACAGTATGGAGACTGCTTAAAAAACTAGGAATAAAACCACCATTATGGCCCAGCAATCCCACTACTAGGCATATACCCTGAGGAAGCCAGAACTGAAAAGGACACATGTATCCCAATGTTCACTGTTCTATTTACAATACCTAGGACATGGAAGCAACCTAGATGTCCACCAACAGTTGAATAAAGAAACTGTGCTACATGTACACAATGGAAAATATACTCAGCCATAAAAAGGAACACATTTGAGTCAGTCCTAATGAGATGGATGAACCTTGAATCTATTACACAGAGTGAAGTCAGAAAGAGAGAAACAACTTTTGTATACTAAAGTATATATATGGAATCTAGAAAGATGGTACTGATGAACTTATTTGCAGGGCAGTAACAGAGACACAGACATTGAGAACAGACTTTGGACTCGGCTGGTAGGTGGGAGGGGGAGGAGAGGGTGGGATGTATGAGGAGAGTGACATGGAAACATACATTACAATATGTAAGTAAATAGTTAATGGGAATTTGCTGTATGACTCAGGGAACTCAAACCAGGGCTCGGTAACAATCTAGAAGGGTGGGATGGGAAGGGAGGTTCAAGTGGGAGGGGATGTGGGTAAACCTGTGGCTGATTCATGTCGATGTTTGGTGGAAACCAACACAACACTGTAAAGCTATTATCCTTCAATTAAAAATAAACCAATTGAAAAAAAGACCTGTATAAACTGCCTTGACTACTAATGGCTAGAACAGTTCTCAGAGCTTTCTTAGATGCTCTTCCCCATTTATAAACCCTCAAATTTGGCTTGAATGAAATTTTCCAATTCTTTTTAGGTCAACTGATTAATTTTTCATCTAGTAGATTTCAATGTTTCCACGATGACAGTGGTTCTGTTTGCTTTCTAGCTGAGAAATTTAAGGGAAGCAGATCTTTCTAGATTAGGATGACCAACCCATCCTGGCTGAAGCTCTGAGGTTCCGCATCCCCCACTGGGGGGATCTGCCAACTTCCCTGATCCTCCCTAGGCTTCCCCAGTGGCTCAGCGGTAAAAGAATCCACCTGTAATACAGGAGACGGAGTTCAATCTCTAGGTGGGAGAAGGGCATGGCAATCCACTCCAGTATCCTTGCATGGAGAATCCCATGGACAGGAGCCTGGCAGGCTATAGTCCATGGGGTCGCCAAGAGTCAGACACGTCTGGACAACTGAGCATGCACCCTAGGCTCCTCTCCCGCCAAACCCAGCTTCCCTCAGCTAATTCTGGCCCTTCTCTGAAGGTGGTTTTCCCAGGAGAAGGTAGCCCTGGCCCGCTTAGACCTCACCCAGGCAGGCAGCCTTTTCCGGCAGGGAAGGCACACAGCAGAGTGCCCGGGGCCTCGTTTGCATGTCAATGCCCTTTTCCTTTGCCTGGATTTCACCATTAGCTATGTGATGAGTGTTGCTGGTGAACGTGTGCTGTTTCCTTTGCTTTGCTATCTGTCACCTCGGATGGTGAGGGTTAGACAAACAGTTCCGTGAACTGGTTAAAGGAAAATTACCCTTGCCCAAACAAGTCAGGTCTGGATCTTCTCATCCTGAGGGCTGATGATAAAGAGATTGGACCTTGGCCTATGAATCCAAATCCAGTGTCTATTGAGAGACTGAAAGTGAATTCACTGTTCCTTAAAAGTGGGCAACAAATTACATGGAGAAAAGGGCTTTGTTGAGGTTTATTTTTCAGCCCCTCACAAGCCTCGCTTTCATGCATTCTGACCGTCCAGGTCAGCAACAAGAGAGTGCCTCGCTCCACAGCTGGCCTCGGCGTCGCTCTCCTGGGTGAATGCAGGCCCTCGCCCTCCAAACAGCAGTCAGCATTCAGAACAGACAATTGGCTCTTTGAAAATCCACTGGAAGCTAGCATTCCTGTGCCTCCAGCCGGGGGGAGAAAGAATCTGGGAGTGGGGGGACTTTTCACCCATTAAAACATCCATCACACAGTCCTCCTTCCCTACAGCAGGCATCTCCCAGGAATGCAAAGCGGTCCAAGCAAAGGGTGTAAACTACCGCCCGTGCAGGATCCGGCAACATCTCTAAAAACTCTTCGAGTTCTCCCACTCTACAGCCCAGCTGGGTAAAAATGAAGTGTCCTGGGCATCCGTGTTCACGACTCTCATTCCTTTCTGTGTTGACTAGGAATTTCCTCTGCTGCTATGCAAGAATGGCTCTTTCCTTAAAGACGCTGCATTATGTTAAGCAGACGGTCTGTCATTACTTAGCGGCCACAGAATACTGCGGATGTAGTCCTGTTGTTTTTATTAGAGGGGTTGTCAGGATCTGTAATTCACACATCATTAACTGCTTCATTAAGACAGCAGCCTGTGGGCCCTAAAACTTGCAGCAGTTTGAAGTCCATACAAGTAAACATTCTCCTTGCCTGAGCCAGGGAGGCAGTCCCAGCCCCCACCACCTAAGGCCTATGGGAGTGTCTCAAGAAGAGCTGTTTTCTAGGGGAAAAAAAGTTTTCTTCTATCCCTGGAGCATAAATGTGTAAAACATATTCACTTAAAACTGATTTGATTTAAGTTAAAAGCATTACTTTGCAATGAGGTGCGCAATCCCACATCATCCATCAAAATAAAGCCATCACAGGCGGCAATGTGTAGTTACTTAAGTATTTTCATATGCCATGGCCTTTTTACTGGAATAAAAAGCAAGACTATGGAAACACACAGAAGGGAAAACATCCAAAAATTTGTACATGGCCCATGACATGGGCATTCCTCTAACATGGATTTTTCTAAGCATCGTTTGTGTAAACAACGGAGCCAAACCCTGTTTTCTTTCATAACGCATGTTTTCTCAGCAGTAGTCTGCAGATCTTGAAATGCAGTGTGGGGGCTCTGGTTTCCCAGTGAAATCATATGGTTGGTCTGTTTCCTCAAAATAAATGTTCCATACGGAACCAGCCTTGGGTCAAACTGGAAAACAGCTGAAGACCTCTTTGAGCCAACACAGCCGTGGAATAGACCAGTGTTTTTTCAAACTCAGTCCTGATGGCTTCTTCGGATCCTTTCCATTCGGTTCTATATAGTGGGCCTCCTCTGAAATTTTAAGAAAGGATTCTGTGACTAAAATAAGTTGGAAACACTGTGATTGAACCTTCTTAATTTTTGACCTCATCAAAACTTTCCTATCCTTCTTGCCATTTTCCGAAGACCTCTGCTAAATAACTGACAAAGTAACCTACACTACAAAAGAGCTAACGCAAAGGGGTTCACACAGAATGTGTTCATGCTTTCAGGATAGCATTTGCATTTTTACTGAGGTCTCCAACCTCCTAAGCAAGAGGAGCTAAGTACAAACTTCAGGCTCATCACCCATGGCAGAGCTACTTGGCAGAACATTCTTGCTATAGGAAAAGGGTATGGAAGAGGCCTGCCCAGTGCTCGAAACTGTACCAACGTAGCAGTTGCTTAAATAATAATTCTCCAGGTGAGGTACCCAGACCAGACACATCAGCATCTCCTGGCAATTTGTTGCTGCTACTGATGCTAATGCAAATTCTGTCTCCACCCCAGATTCATTAAACCAGAAATTTTGAGACTGGGGCCCAGGGTTTAAACCAGCCCTGCAAGTGATTTTCACGCATGCCCAAGTGTGAGAGCCACCTACCTAGTGTTATAAGTTGGATTTTCCCAAAACAGAGCCTGAGATGGAGATTCCTTTGAGAGTGATGTTAAAATCATGTTCTCAGGAGAGACTTTAAAAAGAGGGTGGAGCAAGACAAGGAGAGGGAAGGAGCCAGGCAAGCAAGTGAGCTCAGGGAAGGTCTTGTTTTGGCCAGTCTGACAGGAAGAGGGCTTTGGAACACAAGCTACACGATAGTCATCACCTCTTAAGGTAAGGGGGGCTTCCTGGGTGGCGCCAGTGGTAACGAACCCACCTGCCAGTGCAGGAGACCCAAGAGACACAGGATCGATCCCTGGGTCAGGGGGACCCCCTGGAGAAGGAAACGGCAACCCACTCCAGTATTCTTGCCTGGGAAACCCCACGGACAGAAGAGGTGACTACAGTCCGTGGGGTCCCACAGAGTCGGCCATGACTGAAGCAACCTGGCACACAAGACAAGGAGATGGTGAGGGAAGGGAGGCCTGGCAGGCTGCAGTCATGGTGGCGTGAAGAGCTGGACACGACTGGGCGACTGCACACCGCTATTTAGGGTCCCATGATTAGGGACCCCTTCGCAACGACTTCTATTTCCCCTACTGTATCACTAGAGGTAAGTGGCTCTGAGATCAAGAATAACTGCTATAAAGGACATATTTACCTTTGGGATCTTTTAAATAAAAAATCTGCTAAAATTTGAATGTCCCTTTCCACTGCTACAGAGTTACAAGCTATAGTAATCTCACCAGAAAGCGGAGTTTGTAATCACCATTCTCCTGTTATGCTTTCTTGCTTCCCAGTGGGGCACGTAAGCCCAGGCTCTTCTGTGCCAAATAAAATTGTACATGGCAAAAAAAAAAAAAAAAAAAAGGCTATTTCTGTAATGACGATAATTAGACTGACTTTCATCTTGAATGAAATTTGAATTTAATGCATTTGAGGTGAAGAAAATCCATTCAGATAAATTAGAATCCATGTTGGAATTATTGTTTCAGAATGACCTTCCAGCTTTCAGAAATGCTCTTGGCGCTAACCCCACCACATCTGTCACTGTTCAGCCTTCTACTGAGATCAAATCTGACTGAACTGCCAGAGTTGAGCTTGAGGTTTCTGGGCGGTTTACTCCATTTCTCTGGCTTTTTCCCACCCTTCTATTTCTCGCTGCGTTTTAGGTTTTTATCCTTGAACTGGGCTGTTTTGGAGATACTCTGCTTTTATCCAGAGACCAAAAATAAAACTATGGGAACACCTCCAGGCCACATGTCATCAGGTTTCACCTTGTCACTTACAGTCACTCTAGTCCAGAAGGAGATACAGGGAAAACTGTATGTTTTATGGGACTGCACACACACAAAAATGTTAAATAAAATGGATGATGTTGTATTGCACACTTTGATATTAACCTAACAGGGCCAGGAAGAGTTTAATTGATTGATGATGTGTTCAAGATCCATTTGAATTGTGCTAAGCTCATTCATTTTAGTTCTGCTGACAACCTGAACACCATATTTGTTAGCATAAAGTCAATCTCTGGGTAAATGTACTGTCAGCAGTGATACTGTACAGTCTTCAGAGGCAAGATGCAAAAACTTCTACCAATTTTTTAAGTAAATAAAGCCAAATTTAAAAACTTTCGAAAGGCTTTGCCTTCAGCTCCTGTTGTCAAGAGTAGATGATTGGCACAGCTATCTTTCTCTTTCATCAGTTTGTGGCTGGTCAGTGTTATAGTCTCTGGGGGAACCACAACTCTGAATATTTCTTTTAAAGTCTAGTGATTTCTTAGCAGGGTGTGGGAGGGCTCTAATCAGGCAAAAAAAAAAAAATCTCTTGTAACAATAAAATGCAGCTAATGACTTCAGTTTGACCCTTTTATATACAGGTCACAAATTACGATACAGCCTAGCTATAATTCATCAAAATAGGCAGGCTACAAAATTGCAACTGCTGCAAAGATATCATTAACCTTCATTTACAAACAATGACTATGTTGCCTTCTCCCCGGATCACTTCAAGTCATTCTATTTTATTTTCACGAGTTGGCCTTTCATCTTCCACTGATACATTTTTGCTGTGCAAAGTCTGACAAGAGGAGATTACTGAGAGTCTCCTTATTTTTCTTTTAAAGAGCCTCCTGGATGATTACTGTATTTGCTCATCAGAAAATGGAGTATGAGAACATTTTAATATTTGCCTCTCTAAGGGCCTTATAGAAAGAAATTGAGCTACTCTCCAACTCCCTACCTGCCCCCTGAACATTGCCACACACATACAGTCTTACACTGTCCTCAGCCTTAACTTAGAAAAATCATTCCTAGAAGGGATAGATTTAATTAAGCCTAGTGACATTAGTTATGTGGCTCTTTGCCTAGGAGTAGCAGCCAGGGAACATGTTAGTTCTGATTTCCGATATGATTACTGATTCACCCATATTAATATAGTAAACCAAAGAGTTTAGTGTATTTTTAGAGTGTAGGAAATGTGACTTGATATCCCTAAATATCAACTAGCAGCTCTGGGCTTAATAACTGCTGCTTTTGATATCTAGTTATGTTGATTTTCTGGTGGCCCAGATGGTAAAAGCGTCTGCCTACAAAGCGGGAGACCTGGGTTCAATCCCTGGGTTGGGAAGATCCCCTGGAGAAGGAAATGGCAACCCACTCCAGTATTCTTGCCTGGAAAATCCCATGGACGGAGAAGCCTGGTAGGCTACAATCCATGGGGTGGCAAAGAGTCGGACACAACTGAGTGACTTCACTTTCTTTTCTTTATGTTGATTTTGAGGTATGTTTCAATATGCTCAGCAATTGCACAAAGATACTTGAGAAAAATCAAGGATGTACTCCAGAACTAGATAAAACAGTAACATGTAACACGTCTGCTTTATATCAACAAGGAAGAGATCACCTGAGCCAAGTTTGCACATTTCAAAGAAGACTTACAGATTTTGACACCTCAAAGACTTATTCTTTCAGTAAGGCTTTTTTGGGAACAGGCTTCCCTGGTGGATCAGTGGTAAAGAATATGCCTGTCAATGCAGGAGATCAGGTTCTACTCCTAGGTAAGGATGATCACCTGGAGAAGGAAACGGCAGTCCACTACAGTACTTTTGGCACCAAAAATTCCATAGAGAAGAGGAGCCTGGCAGGCTACAATCCATGGGGTAGCAAAAGAGTAGGACAGGACTTAGCGACCACACAAGGGCTATTTTTATACTTAGTATAACATAACTTTATAGAGACTATAAGAAACGTATCAAGCAGAAAACAGGAATACCTCTATCATTTTCCTACGTGTTTTACTCCCTAACAAGCAAGCTCCTTGGCATCTTTAAGTTTGAATCTTAATATATATATATATTTATGACAGATACACTGTTTGATTCAATTGGGCTATTTTTATACTTAGTATAACATAACTTTATAGAGACTATAAGAAACGTATCAAGCAGAAAACAGGAATACCTCTATCATTTTCCTACGTGTTTTACTCCCTAACAAGCAAGCTCCTTGGCATCTTTAAGTTTGAATCTTAATATATATATTTTTTTATGACAGATACACTGTTTGATTCAATGTTATATTCAAAATGAGTTCTCCAAAAGAAGTTTTTGACTGACTGGATCCTGATTTTGACACTTCTGAAACCAGATGACACTTAGACCTCTTCCTGCTTCATATTCTTTAAAACTTAGCAGGGACAACCCTGTGTAGAACAACTTTAGCATTATTTTGAGTTGATGCATACAAAGCAATTTTAACAACTTGGGAAAATGCTCATTAAATAATGTTATTCAATGATGAGGCTTCCCTGGTGGCTCAGACGGTAAAGCATCTGCCTGCAATGTGGGAGACTCAAGTTCAGTCCCTGGGTTGGGAAGATCCCCTGGAGAAGGAAATGGCAACCCACTCAGTACTCTTGCCTGGAAAATTCCACGGACTGAGGAGCCTGGTAGGCTACAGTCCATGGGGTCGCAAAGAGTCAGACACAACTGAGCAACTTCACTGATGTCACAATGCAAAACTATTTCCTTACAAGTCTGTTTATTTGCAAACCCATTCAGTTTTCCACCCCATTCTTACTGCCCCATCGAACCTGGAGAAACAGTACAGAGCTCTGCTTGCTGAGGGGTCATCAATGATCTGATTTAAGGGAGTCAATTATATTTTCTATTACTGGAATATTTTTTCTAATTCCTTGTAAAGATTTAAAAATTCACACATCTTTTAGTGTGCAAATTGATATTCTTTTTAGTGTGAGGTGGCTGGATGGCATCACTGACTCAATGGACATGGGTTTGGGTAAACTCTGGGAGTTGGTGATGGACAGGGAGGCCTGGCATGCTGTGGTTCATGGGGTTGCAAAGAGTCGGACACAACTGAGCTAAACTGAACTTAGTGTACAATTCTATACATTTTGACAAATGCATAAAGCCATGTTGCTACCACCATAATCAGAATATGGAACATTTTAGGTTCACCCCCCGTGACCCTAAAAAAATATTCTTATACTATCTCTTGGTAGCCAAACAATGTCACCCCTACCTGGCCAGGTACTAGCTGCTCCAGAAAGTAACTAAAAACAGTGTTTCTACTGTTTCTGTAAGATGAAAGTGTTCACACAAACAATATTAGTTAATAATAACTCAAAGAGTTTGAGCACAGACCCTATGCTGCAGTCCAAGGAGTTGCAGAGTCAGACACAACCAAGCGACTGAACAACTCAGAATTATAGTTATTCTATTTTCAATTCTGTCTCAGCTCTTCCAAAGAAATTAAGGGGAAACAAATTATTTTGGCACAAGGATACCCTTCTCTCCTCCTTAAAACTAACATCTCCTTTTTAAGAAAAAGAGACCAGGCTTTAAGTGCAGATCCTTTTTAGCCTTGAGAATCTAAAAACTGTTGTTTCATCTTCACAGTTTTTGTGTTGAGTCTTCTATTTTTGGCATGTGATATCCTTTTTCTTTTTATAACAGATTTAGTTAAATAAAAAGGTAAGTGGGCGCCTCTCTTTTTTTTTTTTTTCCTAAGACTTAGCAAATTTTGGAAAGGTGGATTCACAAACGACTCAAGTGTGGGAAACTGTACTCCAAAAGCCATTCTTACTAAAATTATTTCTCTCTAAACCCTGGTGACTGCCTTTGGCCTGGAGTTTGAACACAATCAGTGGCTCAAAGGTGGGCAAGTTAGCCCTAGTCCTCAGGGGAGATGGGGACTAGAGAAGAGATCATGGTGGGGACGCTAATCCTGAAGAAAAAAAAACAAACCCTTGAGTTTCACAAACACACAGTCCTCCATGAATCACCTCCAACACCAAGGCAAGCCTCCCACACCCATGCCTCGGATCATTACCCTGCTTTCTTCCAAGAAAAGATACTCAGTGGAAGAGGCAGGTCATATGACTCATTCTAGACCCAACAGCATTCCAAAACTTGGACCTCACTGTTGTTAAACATGATCCAACAAATCCAAGATCATTATTTCTATATATCTTTGAGCCATGCAGAAAACAGAGATGACAGCCACAATTTGCTCTTAAATGTTAGCAGAAACCAATCTGAATTCCTGATCTTTGGGATTCCAGGAGAAATCAAACCAAGGAGATTATATGATGCACTGCCAGGAATGTACTTAAGAAATAATTATAGTGGAATTCTCTTTTTCTCTGTTACTATTCATTGCCAAGCACTCTATCAGCAAGCAGGTAAGCAAGTGACCCTGATCTTTCAATTTTTAGATGCTAAGGGATAAGATAAAACAATAGATTCCTGTTGGGGGAGAAATAGGCTCTTGTTTTTGTGATAAACCAAATAGTGCATTGGGTAAGTCCTACTATCATTTGATAAGGAAACAGCAGAGACTGATGGTTGAGGACAGAATTCCAAGATTTCTTTTAAAACAGAATTGGTAGGAGAAAAAACATAATAGATATAAAGTGAATTATCGTTCCAAATGTTACTAATGACATCTACAAGAAACTAGGATTAGGTCAAGAAATAAATGAGGAAGATTATGGCAAGAAGACTAGGAACGAAGTCATTCAGCCTAACTATTGTCGGGTCAAGATTATCAGAGCTGGGACTTCCCTGGAGGTCGACTGGTAGGGGGCCTGGATTTGATCCTTGGTCAGGGAACTAGACCCCAGTCTGCCCTCAACTAAAAGAGCCTCCTGGGCTGCAACTAAGACCTGGCACAGCCAAATAGATAATAAACAGTTTTTAAAAGATTATAGGAGATAAGATATAATACCATAAATCACTTAATCACACAGGAAGATGATTAATTAATACATTTTTGATTACCTAATACCTATGTTCAGATGTATCAAACTTGGTACAGACAATTCTTCAAACCAACCTCTTAGACATTACATTAGTGGCAGCCTCTAGAAGGTTTCTAAGAATAACACCAGTAGAACCCACAGTCGCAATCCTGTCTGTTCTCCCCACGTCCTGCTAGGTAACACCCCTGACGTCGACAAAACAGACAAAGCAGAAATGGACTGCCACCAGCCGCTGTGACATTATGCATTTTACATTTTCAATAAAAACCATGTACTCATGACTTTTAGAAAATATATTTACATACCACATGTGAATATGTTAGAAATCAATCAAAATCTTATTTATTCAAAATACAGCAATGGAAAACTTCATTATTAATAAAGCTGCATTACAATAAATCCTAGATTGACTGCACTCAAATATCACCCATATTATAAAAATAAAGTACTTATTAACAGCAACAAATACAACAGAGTTAAACTGGCAGTTGCTTATATAATGTAACAAATACATCCCAACGTCCTAAGTCATGCACCATATTTTGAAATTCCTCTTCAGTAAAAATTCAAAATCACACATGACAGAGTTTCACACTGCCAAGATTTGATTCAATAAGTGCTACTTAATAATATTGAGTGCTAGATTTTCATAAAATTTATAATAAAAGAATTTTACATTAGTATTTACGGCAAACTATGCAACTAGGCAACAGACACAGATATATGTGCATACCCATGATTATAAGCAACCAAAACTAAATCTCGGGTTTTTTTTTTTTTAATACATTTGCAGACATAGCCTTATTGATGTGTTCGGATCTCACAATTGTTGATTTCACAGCTAGAAGTTACCTTGAAGTTCAGGGTGCCTGAGAAAGCTGAAATCCAGATGAGTTTACTAATCGGACTTGTGGTCAAACATCCGAGCCGGTATGCTCCATACCACCTTACCTGACTTTGAGTAGGGTTCTCAGTTTTTCTGAGAAGCTGTAGGACACAGCACAGCTATTGTACCCACCTCAGCAAGCTCTTCGGAGGAGAGCACGAGGCACAACGTGTAGAGCCTGCAGCAGGGCCAGGCACACAGGGCAGGCTCGCCAGGCGTGGGCAGCCTTCAGCAGTCTCAGCCACCACAGCTGCGTGACCCTAGGAGGGAGAATGAGGGCCTGACCAAGACCAAGCAGCTAGCAAGTGGGAGGGCTCGGGCTGGACTCAGGTGTCCCATGCTTTTGCCACTTAACCACAGCTGCCCCTAATGTTTCCTCCAGTTAAAGATCAAGCTTGTAAAAGATGGATGAAGATGGTCATCCCCGGGTCTTCTGCTCAGTGAAGCCACAGGAACCACGTGTGATGTGAGATGAAATCACCCTGGAACGGGGTGTGGAAGCCAGCAAGAGAAATTCCTCCTGTGTTCCATTAGTTTAATTATGACACAGTTAGACTCTGAAAAATTTCAAACCTGGGAACACGTGCCCACAAAGACACCCAGGGCCTGGCAGTGGCTCTGACTCGCATTCCTCAGCCAGGTGCCAAGCAGAGCTCCAGCACCAGCACACAAGCCACTTTTGTTTAGAATACCTCAAAAAGCCAGCCAAGAGGCAAATGTGGACATCTGTGCTAGACTGTGGCTGTCCTGTTTTTTCAGTCTAATCTGTCAAGATAACCATTTCCCCATTCTCTTAAACAAACACAGACTTCCTTGTTTAAACACTATAACAGTTCTAACAGAACACACAGCTTTTAATCATTCTGCGTTAAGTACACTGGCAAGAGTCTGAGAAAAGAATCAAAACATCTTAAATGTAAACTGGCTGATTTTGCTGTTTTGCAAATCCCAGGAAACAGGAGAAAGGAACCTGGAATTCCAGATAAAAGGAATACAGCATTATAGGAGAAACTGGAGTCAGTTTTAAATTATCACTGAATTAGAAATGCAATGAGGAGCCCAGTTCAGCTTCTAATGAAAGAAGAAGAAAAAAAAGAAATTAGGTCCTGTGGTTTTTTTTTTTTCCTCCTGCAAAATGATTTAGGTTTAGCAAATTTAAGTTGCTTGTTTCAGTTGTTTTGTACTATTTTTGAAAGCAGCAGCAATGCTTGAGCAGCAAGCTGAGCTTGGAAAGCTATTTAAACAGGAGCAAGGTTGCTTCACCACTCAGTTAACTCCCTCTTGAAAGCCCTTTAATATAAAGTTCTGTCACAGCACGGTGCACGTTCTGTTTCATTGATGAGGTGTTCTGGGTCATTTCCTAATGTTTGAGAATAGACATGGAAGGGTAGGGGGAGAAACTTTCACGGTGGAATGAGCAGGAATATTGACAATGCTGACGTTCAGTTCGCGCTTCTTCAGCCTCACTACTCTTGATTTCACTTGCAAAAGATCCAAAAGCTCTCTGAAACGCGAAGAAGTTAAAACTTACATAAAATCCAGACATATCTTTTAAGTTTTTTTGAAGAGAAAAAAGGTGGTTAAATAATCCAAACTCTGCATTATCCATGCTTGATCATGATGCACGTAAAAGTTTTGAGATCAGACTGATTTGAGTTCGCATCCTGGTTCAACAACTCAAATCATGTGACTTTAGACAAGTTAATACACCTTTCTGAGCCTTAGTTTCTTCATCTGTGAAATGAGGATTAAAAAGAGCTTACTCACAGGGCACTTGTGAAGATGAGATATATTTGCAATGTTAAGTGCTTCATAAAGTCAGCAATGAATAAGTAAAACATCCACTAACACCTATCATAATTAGAAAATGTCCTGACATAAATTCAAGCAAGTAGAGTTGACATATAACATATGGATTATCAACTTTACAAAATGAGAAAATAATGTAACATTGAAATACTAAACCCATTTAAGAGAAAGAATGCTCTGTCAATCACAAGTATAATTCCGTATGGAAAAAGGAGTCAGAATCTATACAGTTGTCACAGTCATCCCAACACAGCTGGCTGGGTCACAGTCCCTGGACACAGGTAGGATGCCAGTGGGCTCTCTGGCATGCGGTCTCCTGCTTGAGACTAGAGTCCAATCCACAGAAGGTTGGAGGGCCCTACTAGGCTGGGATTAGCTGATCAATCAAATCTTCCACTTGAATGAGTCATTCTTGGAAGGCATCTATGCTCACTACTATACCACCAGTGTGACCAAGTCATTCTCGATGACAGCAGTAGCAGCAAAGAGAAGCACAGGTTGACTGATCATTAACTGACCTCAGTGGAAAAACTCAGGAGTTGGGTGGGAGCAACAAGGGCTTTGTTGAGGAGACAAGGAAACTAAGACAAAGAGCTGAAAATACTTGTTCTCTAGGATCTTGACTGTGTGGTAAGTGAGATTATTTCTAATCATTCTTTATTTCCTTATGAATCCTTACAATAAATACCCTAATTAAAGTAACCTGAATATATATATAATATACATATAAATATATATTTAAAAGTTTATATTATATAATATATAAAATACAAATATTTTATATCTTATATAATATATAAAAGGTTATATTCCATTTTCAACCAGAAAAGGTCAAACAGCATAATTTTATTTTTGATGATTCAGGGGAACTTATGGATCTCATAACACTTGAGGGTCAGAATTATTCACATCNTTCTTTATTTCCTTATGAATCCTTACAATAAATACCCTAATTAAAGTAACCTGAATATATATATAATATATATAAAAATATATATTTAAAAGTTTATATTATATAAGATATAAAATACAAATATTTTATATCTTATATAATATATAAAAGGTTATATTCCATTTTCAACCAGAAAAGGTCAAACAGCATAATTTTATTTTTGATGATTCAGGGGAACTTATGGATCTCATAACACTTGAGGGTCAGAATTATTCACATCAGTTATCTGTAAGAGCATCAGTACCTCTTGAGACTTATATCTGCCTTCTGATGGTTCCTACTAAATACTGGGTAACACTACTGAGAATCTCTCCAGCTCAATGTAACACTTCCATTAAACAAATATTTATTAATACTCCATGGGATACTAGATGCCTACTGTATAAAGACACATTGCTAAATATTATGAATAATTCACAAATGAATACCAAGATTCCTCTCAAAATATGATAGATGAATGGGATTTGACAAGTTCACAAACACTATGACAGACAATACGATAAATGCTTTAAGAGTAAGAAGTACTCCACTCAATACTGTCTAGTGGCCTATATGGAAAAAGCATCTATAAAAGAGTGGATATGTGTATAACTGAGTCACTTTGACTATACCTGAAACTAACTTAACATCAGGAATCAACTATACCAATAAATTAAAAAAAAAAAAAAGAGTAAGAAGTAAAATTTTTACCACAATCGAGGTAACTATATGAGGTGATGGATGTATGAATTAGCTTCAACATGGTAATCATTTCACCATGTATATGACTATCAAATCATTATGTTGTATACCTTAAATATAATTTTAATGTTTCAATTATACCTCAATAAAAGTGATGGGAAACTCCAAAAATATAGCTCAACAGGTAAAGTAAACCATGGACTGAAATAAATTTTGAAAAGCAACAACAGCAAAAGTTTGACTGTGATCCAGAGTTGGAAGAAATTTCAAGCATTTGGGAGAAGTCTGCCCAGGAATCAGGGAAGATTATAGGAGGGTTTGACTCTAAGCATCTTGAAATTCCAGTAGAGTTTCAGTGGGATGATGAAGCAGGGGGTGGGGAAGAGGGAGCTGGACAGAATGTGAGCAAGGACAGTGAAGAATATTTGGGGATCAAATCAGTATCACTGACTGGCATGTAGAGAACTTGTAATAAAAGATAAGGATGGAAGAAAGTTTGGAGCCAGGGAATGAAGGCCTTTGAAATGTCATGATAAAGAATTTGGAATTTATTTTGTAAGTAATAAAGTCTAGAGAGGTTTTGATCAGGGAATGATATAATCAGCCAAGTCACAGTCTGACACATCCTTCCACACTTCAATACCCTTTCTATAAAAATGACTTTATCAAAATATCTTTATGAATAAAATAGCACATACTTAGAAAATGGGAATAAGCAATAGAAACACAATAAAGAATGAGAATTTAAATAGTATAACATCAATGCATAATATGGTCTCCAATTTGCCTTATCAGTGAAAGATGTCAATTTTCTCTCCTAATAATCACTAGAAGCTGATTCCTGCAACCAATATTTTTTCTTCACAGAGCACAGAACCAGCTAGTCCTATTTGTCTGTTCCCCCCTTACCTCCCCGAGGCTACAGCATAGAGCAGTATACATAAAGAATGTGAGGTAGACTGCACCAAAAACTGAAATTTTCATCCATAATTCCTGCAGTATCAATTGTCCCAGACTGGGGGAGGGATGGGCTGGGAGTTTGGGGTTCAGTTCAGTTCAGTTGTTCAGTTGTGTCTGACTCTTTGTGACCCCATGGATTGCAGCACGCCAGGCCTCCCTGTTCATCACCATCTCCCAGAGTTCACTCAGACTCACAACCATTGAGTCCATGATGCCATCCAGCCATCTCATCCTCAGTCGTCCCCTTCTCCTCCTGCCCCCAATCCCTCCCAGCATCAGAGTCCTTTCCAATGAGTCAACTCTTCGCATGAGGTGGCCAAAGTACTGGAGTTTCAGCTTTAGCATCATTCCTTCCAAAGAAATCCCAGGGCTGATCTCCTTCAGAATGGACCAGCTGGATCTCCTTGCAGTCCAAGGGACTCTCAAGAGTCTTCTCCAACACCACAGTTCAAAAGCATCAATTCTTCGGCACTCAGCCTTCTTCACAGTCCAACTCTCACATCCATACATGACTACAGGAAAAACCATAGCCTTGACTAGACGGACCTTAGTCGGCAAGGTTTGGGGTTAGTAGATGCAAAGTATTACACATGGAAAAACAAACAACAAGCCTTACTGTAGAGCATAGGGAGCTATTCAAAGTCCTGTGATAAACCATAATGGAAAGGAATGTGAAAGAGAATGTACATAACCATATACATGAGTCACTCTGCTATACATCAGAACTCAACACAACATGCTAAATCAACTACACTTTAATAAAGAATAAAAATAAATAAAAATAAACTGGCACAGGTCCTTTGGAGATCAATTTGGCGTGTGTATTAAGAGCTATAGAATTCATATCCATTGACCCCAGTACACTCACTCTGGGTTTCTAGTCTAAGGACATTTTAAAAAATAAACAGAAAGTGTTACGAATTGATAGGATTATTATAGTGTTATATACATAGATAAAAGAAAATAAACAGAAACATTTTTTTTTTCTAAACAGGAAGAATCCTTACATGATAATGATGAGACTGTAGGAACATCCAACAATGTTTCTGTGCTAAGTGTAAAACAATTAGACCCAACATATACATCATGATTACCAACTATGTTAAAAAAAAATCATAAAAGAGATTGGATGACAATAGATTTTAAAAAGCTAGGATACCAATTTGTGTTGGGATAATTTTATGAAAGATGTTTTTTTCCCCTCTATTCTGTCTTTCAAGGCGCTGTTATGTTGTTACAATTAACAAAGAGTCAAGGGGGGAAAAAGGTTAAAAGCAGAGCCATAAGAGAAAGCTAGCAGTGCCTTCAAGATCAAGTGTTAAATAAGGAGCAAGTGGCCCTAAATAGCTTCTTTCCTGACAGAGCCCAGGGGGGCTCAGAGTGCTGTGCACATTCCCGAGAGGCTGCCAAAGCCACATAGCACAGGGTGAAAAATGAGTTTCACAAGCATTTTGTCCTCCTGGGTTCCTGCATGATAGAGCAATAGGAAGAAGAGCAAGAAAGGGAAGAAAGAGGTTGTGTGTGACATTTCACTGAGCAGTAGCTCTAATATACAGATCATCAAACAATGCCCTCTACATTCCATTCTCAAATGCTTATATAGCGTATAGTTTCCCTCTTCTTCCTTCCTGGGGAATGAGAACTAGGAGGTTTAATAACAGAATACCCCTGATTTAGTGCCATACATTTAGAAACAGAGCTATTTCTTTCCCCTCTTAAGTAAATCAGCAAAAACAAAATGTTTTCTAATCACAACTGAGACCACGATAAAGGCCTGCTTAAACATCTTGTGTGGCATCATAGAATGTGTGTTTAATTGTTGGCTACAGATAGTCCATGTTTTATCTCTACATGTCTCAGAATAATTTTATTTACAGAATTATTCATAATTCTACAAAATGTACAGCAACTGAAAGAACGATTAAAAAAAAAAAAAAAGAGCACCACCATATAAAACGAGGCAAATTAAATTACTTCACAAAGATTTAAATATTATTCAATAATTAAGGGGCTGCTTGGATTAAAACAGTTTTAAAGGGAAAGGCTGACTCAAAGGCAATTAGTACTGTTAAATAAAAGTTTTGCTTTTGGGGACTTTCATTATTTACAAGATCTTTTTATCATTAATTTAAATTAGACATTTAACTAGCTTGCTATCATGTATGTTGTATAAGACAGAAACTAACATTTTTCTCTGCACCTATTTTTACGTGGAATCTATTCCCATTGGTGGGTGGCTGTTCTGATCTGGCCCTAGGTCCTGGAGTTATTTTGGGGATATACAAACATCTTTAACCCTGTTCCTCCTGACTATTGTGAGGAAGATATACAGGAAGAATGCAGAGTCTTGGCAGTATTTCACACTCTGTTCCAAGGAGAATGGAAAGGTTAAGAATGAAGAAAATTAAGCAGACAACCATGTGTGGCCAAAAGAAAGGCTTGCTTCTCTGCAGAGGCGGATTCCTCGACACAAATAGGAGAGAGGCCCATGAATGAGACCATGTCAACTTCCTCTGCTCGCATAGGAATGCTGGCCTTCTTCCCTTTCGGAAAAACAAGTCATCCGTGCACCCGAGTTCAAGGCTGCTTTGTCAAATGTTTCCGAAGTTCCAGCGACAGCACAGTGACACAGGTCCAAGGGAAAGGGCCAAGCTGGCTTTTTGGGGCCTAGTCTGAGGGAATTCCTAGGGTCCACTCTGCATGTTAATGAAGTCTGAACCTCACATTATCTCCTAGTCAGTAAACCTCTGGCAACGTGTGGCTTGATTTGGGAAGGGGAGCACTTTTTCAGGGATCTCAAGATGGTGTTTGGCTGGCTTTGGGGCTTATGGATACATTTTTAAATGTTCAAGGGAAGTGATCCTGGGTTTTGGCAGTGCCAGTACTCACAGTGGATGAGACTCAAGTCAAATTGTTTCACAGATGAAGTCTAAGTCAGAAAGAGTTTGCTATATTATACTTTAATCCATGGATTAGTATGCTCGATTTCTTTTATGATTTTTTTTTTCTCATAAATTATTTTGCTCTCCAGAAGTGATTCCAGTTAGGGAATATGTCATCAATTCCCAGGGTAGGCATTAGCTCATGGTAGATGGAAAGGCTCAAGAACTTGATATTTTATAAACGAACGAGGCGCCTATAATCCAAATCTGAACATTATTCAATTGTTATATGGGCAAATAGGCCTCTAAGTTACTGAACATTAAACAATGAGTAATATGTTGCTGTAGAAATTCCATATTAAAATCAGATGTGTATAATAAGTCTTCATTTTGATTTTTTTCAGGGGGTTATTGTTGCACATGTGAAGTTTTTTAAAGTCTCTTAAAAAAAAAAAACTTTAAAAGACTCTTAGCTGGTTGGCAGACTTGTAGCCATCTCTGTCAATGGCAGAAGTTATTCATAGGGTGATAGGGTGTTATTCCAACAAGACTCTCCCCACCTCAAAGGAAGGTTCTCATGAAGTCAGGTATCTTTACAGATTGTTAGTGGTATTCTTTAGGATTTCAGAACAAAGATGTCTCACTCCAGGTAATGTGACGATACAGTAGATGTTCTGTTGGTGAGTCTAGTGTTAGTTGCTCTTTATGATCCTATGGACTATAGGCCCACCAGGCTCCTCCATCTGTGGAATCTCCCAGGCAAGAATACTAGAGTGGGTTGCCACGATCCCTAAACAGCCAAATTTCCAGACTAGCTCATCTTTCCCAGCCCTGATTCTTGACACTGCACACAGACGGCCAGCACAGCTCATCACTAATAGGCTCTTCTCTAGACCAAATATCTGAGCACTTCTGCCCCAATCAGTTGTATAGTTATCAAGAGCATTTGGTCATAAACCAGTGGACATAAACTGCCTTTGTTATTATGATTATGTCACTCGCTCACTATTTAAAACACACTGATAAAAGTGCTCACAGAAAGAGATCTGTACTTTCTCGGAGTTTTTTTTTTTTTTTAATGTCATCATTTATTTTAGTAAAACAAGAAGGAATGAGAATTTGAACAACAGTGATGGCAAAAGTGAGAGGTGTGTAGAAGAGAAACTGCAGAGTAGAAGTAACAAATTCCTAAACATTTAGAGGCAGTTAACAAGATTCCAAAGTTTCAGGGTGGATGGTAGGTAGCACTTTAAAAAGACACAGGAGAATCTGAAAAAGAAGCTGGTGTAGTGGGAGGAAAGGGATTTAGGTTTCTGATTTCTTAAAGTTAGGACAAAGACATCCAGGTCATTATGTGAAGGTCATTAGAAGGTAGTTAGAAATATAGGCTTCAGTGTTCCCGCCCTCTGATGCCTTCTTGCCACACCTACCGTCTTCCAATCCCAAAGAAAGGCAATGCCAAAGAACGCTCAAACTACCGCACAATTGCACTCATCTCACATGCTAGTAAGTAGTGCTCAAAATTCTCCAAGCCAGGCTTCAGCAATACGTGAACTGTGAACTTCCAGATGTTCAAGCTGGTTTTAGAAAAGGCAGAGGAACCAGAGATCAAATTGCCAACATCCNACGCACGCACGCACGCACGCACGCTATGGCCAAGAGGGCAGAATATGCTGATTAGCCACACCTGAGCCCCGGGCTCTACTACAGAGTGAGGTCCCCCCAAAGGGAAACTGCGGTAAAGGGCCCAAAGCAGGGGAACTGGATGCCAGGCAGAAACAACAGGTGACTGCAATACTCAAGAAACAAAGCGGTCGTGCACTATGAGTGTTTCTGCTAATGCATCTTGAACTTCATTTATATCTTTGGGATTTAATTAAAACGAAAGATCTTTTCCTTCAGAGAAAGGTCTAACGTGGTCACGTTAAGCAAAATGTTGCCTGCTACTTCAGGAGGGTTCATGCACCCCTAGAGCTGAGCTGATAGCATGGAAAGGAGAACATTTTTCTGAGGTTAACCGGCCCTTCCAGAAGTAGATGCATTTCATAGATAAGTACCATTTAAGGCTTTCTTTTCCCGCCCAAGTCTGTTGTTGTTTTTCCTTTCTAAGCAATTCTGTGTGTGCGGAATTCTACTGGTGCAGCTATTCGTTATCTTTGTTGTGGATAAACTCTGAAAATCCAAACTGTGCCAAATGACTATTTTGTCCAGATGATAGATTGTCAAGGACTAAGCTTTCAGTCAGATGACGCACACAATGGCCACAAGAGTGACGGCAGCCCTTCTTAATTTGGCACAAGAAAATGAGTGTTCCGAGCTAAGGCTGTGCAGGGAGTCTAATTTAAGGACTCAGCATGAAGACATGGACTGCCAAAAATAAAAATGTTCTTTCATCTTCTTTTATCACATAGGACTATATGTGACTACCAAGGAGGAAACATTACACATAATCAGGCAACTTTTTTCATGATTATGATTAGAGAGAGAAGTTGTCTAAACATTAAAATGACTGCTCAAGACAAAATAATTCACAAAGTTCACCTCCGAAATGTGAATTTGAATATTTAAATTAAAATAATTCTCACAGTTTAAAAAATTAGTTAACTTCACATGGCGAGGGAGGGAAAGGCACTTTGAGCAAAGGAAAAAAAAAAAGATTTTCCAAGCAAATGCAAAATTTTAAAAATGCAAGTTTACCTCTATTGACATATAGAAATATGTACTAGTATATGAGATGGAAATATGACAAGATTGTTTATTCTAAGAGCTATTCTAGGACTTTCCTGGTAGTACAAGGGATAATGGATAAGAATCTGCCTGCTGATGCAGGGGACATGGGTTTGATCCCTGGTCTGGGAAGATTCCACATGCTGCGGAGCGACAGTGCCGATGCTCTAGGGCCAACAAGCTGCAGCTGCGGAGCCCGTGGGCCATGACTACGGAAGCCCACGCGACCGAGAGCCCGTGTCCCGCAACAAGAGAAGCCGCCGCGATGAGAAGCCTGCCCACTGCAAGGAAGAGTAGCCCCAGCTTGTCAAAACTGGGGAAAGCCCCACACAGCAACGAAGACCCAGCACAGCCAAAAATAAATAAAAAGAAACTGCTTGTGGGATTAAAAAAAAAAAAAAAGAACTACTCTAAATCTGCTTGTAGTTTCTGGATGCATCAGTAACTGCCCATCCCTAGATGCTAAGCAGGAAAAAAAAAAGCCTTTCTATCACTCTGGGCATTCACTAAACTTAAATTCTCATTAAATTCATTTTTTGCTAAATATGTAAATCCCTGTCCCAGGGTCCTGAGCTACTTTTCCACAATGACAGCCACAGTGCAGATGACCCCACTGTTTACCCCCGCATGACCGTCACAACTGAGTTTCCTAAAACGATGAAACTGTGACTGCAAAGTGAAATAAAACCTCTATTGAAAGAGCTTGACATCACAGCTGATATGTTCTATTTTTAACTCAGAAATATGAAGCCCCATGGGAGGGTACTTGTCCTATCATTAACAAAGACATTTGTTTGTTTCCTACTCCATTTGAGCACTTCTAAATATATAAGAAGATGCACATGATGTTATGCTAAAATAAAATATTAGACACAAATAACTAAGGACAAACGTATAATAAGTCTGAAAGCAGTTAATATCACTGAGAATACTCTATAACTAGCTAATAAACTTTCTCCCTTAATGTTCTATATATTAAACTAACTAGAGATGAATCAAGTAGAGATAGTGAAGCGAAGGCAAGAGAAGTAGAAATAGACAGATACCATTCCACAAATTGTTGGTGAGACAAACAACAGCTTATTTTTAAAGTGATTCATGTCCATCACTTTAAAAAAAGTCATGGTTCACAATTATATTAATTAAAAATACAGTCCGTTCCTCCTCTAAGCCACTTCTCCCCACTTCCCATTCATCACAAGATACCACTATTAACAATGTGAGAGGCCTGCTTTCCAGATGTTCTATCCAAATACAAACACACTGCACAAATATGCACACATACATACGCACAAATACACAACACACACGTATAGAAACATCTACTCAACTTTTTTATGAAAGAGCTTGTACTCCTACAATCCTATATATAACATCCAGCAAATTAATTGAACAAACATGCTGTGGCCATCATAGCATGTGGATACATACAGACTTCATTCTTTTCAAGGTACCATGTTGCAGTTCTACCATTACTAGACCACAGGGATGGATAGTTTTCAGTTGTTTAAAACGATACAGTGAACACAATCATATAGTGTCTTTGTGCAACTGAGTGAGAATGGCTATAGGTTAAATTCCCCCAAAGGAAGTTATTATGTGCATTTTCAATTTTGACAAACAGTGCCAAATTGACCCCAAATATTTCTCAATACCAGTGAAGGAACTCTGACCCACACACTCACTAATATTTAACCTTTGCTGTATTAATTGTAAAAAATAATCTGTCATCCCTGTAATGTGCTATATGACCATCTTTCGATATTTCTATTAGTCATTTTGTTCCTTTTCTGTCAACTTATATCTTTTGTTGCTTATATCTTTTGTCCACCTTTTCTATGAGGTTGTTGGCTGAATGCTTTTAAAAACACACTGAGTAAAAAAATTGGCCCTCTTATATATAAAACAGATAATCAACAAGGACTTATTATATAGTACAAGGAACTCAATATTCTGTAATAACTTATATGGGGAAGAATCTGAAAAGAATGGATATATATATAGATGTGCAACTGAATCACTTTGCTGCACACCTGAAACTAACGTAATATTGTAAATCAACTATACTCCAATATAAAATAAAAACTGAATTAAAAAATTAAATCAAGACAAGTGCTATAGGACCATAAAAAAATTGGCCCTTTGCCTGAGGTATATATTGCAAATATTTCCCCAGTCTCTTTTTTGTTATTTGACTTTATTTATGATGTTATTCCCCAAATGGAACTTAAAATTTTCAGTGTAACCAAATTAACAATCTTTCCCTTTATGGCTTCTGAATTTGATGTTATATACAGAAGCATCACTCTCACTCCAAAAACATAAATAAATTATCCATGTTTTCTTTTAGTACCGTGATGCTTTCACTAAATGTTTGATCCTTCTGGAATTTATTTTGTTATAAAAAGTTATATTGGATTTCTGGCTATTTTTCCATACAGCCAACCTGTTATTTTGAGGTATATTTAAGGCAGTAACATAGAACGTTTGCTGGTCAAACAATGTTTGACTACAAAGAAAGATGAAATTACTTGTATGTTTTCATGTATTAATCTTACTTTAAAAAATATTAATAGTATACTAATTTCATGTTTTATAATGTTTCTTTAAGAAACTGCGATTTACAAATAAACAACATCCAATTGTACATTCTGTGTTACAGAAACATGAGAAAGAAGTAACCTCCAAATTCTTTTCTGCAAGACACTCCTTACATAATACTCCACAAAAACATTTTTAAATGACTTTTTCAGTAGAACTAAAATTGCCATTTTAGGGTTATATACCAGTTGAAACTGCTGTACTCTTTTTGCTTTACTAAGAAACACTGCAATATTTTCATCCAGGTAGTAAATAAATGAGTATTCTGCCCCAGCTATAATCCAGATCACAAAAATGGTGCAATTAAAGTGCATTACATCATCCCGCCCAAAATTCATTCAAACAGGCAGAAGGAAATACATGAAAAATGATTGAGTAGGATATCTTTGGGAGGTAAGTCAAGCTTATGGCAAAGACTGAATGATGAGTCGAACGCAGCAATACCTCTAAACAACCCTAAAGGTACTACTTTATCTCCTTCTACCTTGCAAACTTTTCCCATTCAGCCACCAACTAGAGTCTGACTGTTCTCTAAGAGGATGCTTGTCTGTTCTGTGCCCAGCACCTCCCTTTGCATCCTGGGGTGGCTGTCTCACCCTGCATGTTCTTGTCCCCCTTGTGACCAGGATGAGATGGAAAGAGCTGGTAGGCAAACAAGTGAAATTAATATCTATGATCCACCTCACCCAATAACCCGGTTCTCAGCATTTTCATACTGTACACATATATAAAGAATCTGATGGCCCCTGTTTCTATAATGTTTCCTATCTCCTTCCCTTCTTAAAATCTTCCATGCATATGATGAAGTTGTAAGCACATGCAAACAGACAGCTCCTCCTAGTCCAGAGGAAAAACCAAGCGCCTACAATAGCTTATAAGACTGTTACAGTAAACCTCCTCCCCACACAAACACACACACAGCCACCTCTTAGACTTAATGGGATGAGCATTTGCCTTATTGAGAATATTCAGTTCTGTGGTAGAAGACAAGAAAACAAATGAGGTGGATGCAAATCATTAGGTGTGTTAAGCATAAATGATTAAATTATTATCTAACATACCTGGGAGATATGTTAGATAAAGCAAGTGGAGCATATATGTGTGAACCTAGATAGAAAGGAACACAAGAACCAAGTAAATAATAAATATTCATGATACACTAAATATACCTAAGGCCCAGGAAGCACTGAATATTCATGGTATCCTAAATACACATGAGGACATAAAGCACTCAGTAGCTGTGAGGTCCGACTTTAGCCACTTGGTGGTGGTGCCTGTGCAAAGCCCTGCCTGCCCTCTGTCCTGGACATCCGGATAAAGCCCTTAAGTAGCTCCTCAGGCTAACACTACAGATCTCAGCCAGGATCTCCAACAGAGCAAGCTGTGCCAACTGCAAGCATCCTCTTCCTCACCCTCACCTGTGGTCTTCATAACAGCACAGTGGGGGAGATGGGTGTTGTACAGAAACAGGACAAAGGAACATTGTGTAACATGGGATTCAGGAGATGTGGCCCTTCCTCGGCCTGTACCCCAGCCTGTGTATCAATCCACTCCATTTTCTTCTACTTACTATATGCTTTGGTTTAAATTGCTTTCGTAAACTGTGTGATTTGGGTATCTTAAACCTGTTAGCTTTCAACAGAAAGCTAGGGGACAGCTTGCCTGACTGTGTACTAGGGGGCTACCATTGCAAAGCTGTATCCATATAATGTGGTTGACCACTGCGCTCCTTCCTTTCCCTTAAATACCCCAAGCACATTCAGACCCCAGGACCATTGCATGTGCTCTTCCCACTGCCCGAAACACTATTCTACAGGCAACATGACTAGGTCCTTCATTTCCTTTATGTGTCTCTTCCCTGAAAATCCTATATAAAATCACATCAACTTCTGGCAACAACTCACCAACACCAACTGGGTCCTACAATTTGATTTTGACACTACCCGGAGTTAGGGCAAACACAACAGGTTAAGGGTTCACTCCCGCAAAACTGCCCCCACATCAGATGCCAGCTGTACACGGGGTCCCTAAGCTACCTGCATTTCTGTCCAGTCAACTATGAATTTGGGAGTTCCCATGAAACTTTTCCCCAACAAGAGGGTTCAATGATTTGCTGGAATGACTGACAGAACTTCGGAAAGCATTATATTTATGATTACAGTTTTATCATAAAGGATAGAAGGAACAGTCAAATGGGAGAGATGCACAGAAAAAGATATGGGGGGGAGACTGATGGTCCAGAGCTCCCATCTTTCTCCAGGTATGCCATCTCCTCGGACAGAGATGTGTTAACCAATCAGCTCCCTGGACCCTGTGTTGAAGAAAGTTTATTACATGAAAGTGTTAGTCGCTCAGTTGTGTCCAACTCTTTGTGATCCCATGGACTGTAGCCCACCGAGCTCCTCTGTCCATGGGATTCTCCAGGCAAGAATACTGGAGTGGGTTGCTATTCCCTTCTTCAGGGGATCTTCCCAGCCCAGGGACTGAACCCAGGTCTCCTGCATTGCAGGCATATTCTTTACTGCCTGAGCCACCTGGGAAGCCCTAAGTTTATTACATATTAATGACTTACCAAGTCCTATCAAATCATTGGCCATTGTGATTGAACACAATCTCTGGTCCTTCTCTCTAAAGGTTCCAATTCTCTAACCACGCAGTTGGGTCCTCTGCTGACCAGCCCCAATGCCAAAGCTAACGCAGGGCCTGCCAAGAGTCACTTCATTACTGTAAATTCAGCTGTAGTCAAAATGGGCTCTTTATGAATAACAAAACACACTCCTAGCACAGGAAATTCCAAGGGGTTTAGGAGCTCTATGCCAGGAACCCAGGCAAAAACAAAAACGTCTATTTTTCTTATACCACAAAATTAGAAACATCTTCTTCTTCCTAGGTACTCCCTGTTCTAGTTGCCCTACTTATCATTAACTGGCACCCGACATGTGGGATGTATGCATCTGTGTCTGTACATGGTTGTGTCCTCCCACTAGAATGGAAACTCCACGAGGGCGGGGTTTGCTCTTTTTTCCCTACTGTCCTATCTCCAGCATCCAGAACAGTTTTTAGGCTAAAATAGGCACGAAGGTTAGTGGATGTCATGTCAGGATAGAGTAGAGATGCCATCACCTCATCTCNGACTGAGCGACTGAACTGAACTGAGACACACGGGCGAGGGGTCGCTAATAAAAGTGCGGGTTTGGAAGTGTAATGTAGACAGGGACAGTGGAAGTCCTGAGGATGGAATCAGCCTGAAAGGCAAGAGAGAAGAGTGACCTGAGCGGGGAGTGAATCTAAGCTTCCAGGCAGGAGGAGGAGAGGCACCACTCAGGAGATGGAGGAATTCAGAAAACAAGGATAAGAACTGTATGGGGACAGGTCTCAGACTCCAAGGGAGGAGAAAGTTGGGGATGTGTGAGACTGTCAAGGACGGATGCTTCAGAGAAATGCCATTGAACCTGTCAGTCACCAGGCTCCGCTCAAGGAAGCACTCTCAGCGGAAAGGTGAGGGCTGCAACTGAGATTTTTATACCAGGTTTCAAAATGTGAAGCACTGAGTATCTGGTGAGGAAGAAGGGGCGAGGGCAGTGGGAAGCTCAAGAAGTCTGAACAGAAGAGGAGGGAGAAGCATTGTGTCTTAGGGCATACGATGGTTGAGTAGCTGAGATTTTTTTAGCTGATGGTGTTTATGGGAAAAAGGATGGTCGCATTAAAGACAATAAAGCTGGCAATATAAACCTCAGGGGAAGGTCCCCAAGGAGGCAGGAGAGAGAAGAGGAGAAGAGCAATAAAGAGCAAATTTGGCAAAAAGGAAAATGACCTTCTTTCTTGAAGGTAGGAGTGAGGAAAGAGAGAGGGTAAAGAGAGGAGGAAAATGAAAAATGAAAATGAGGATTCACCACGGAAAGAAATTCATACTACAAAACATTTTTGGTTAATTTTTTTTTCAACCTGGAAAAACATTACACAATCATGCTGGGCCATGCTCAGTCACTTCAGTCAGCCCACCAGCCTCCTCTGTCCAGGGCATTCTCCAGGCAAGAATATTGGAGTGGGCTGCCATGCCCTCCTCCAAAGAAGCTTTCAGACCCAGGGGTCAAACCCCCATCTCTTAAGTCTCCTGAATTGGCAGGTGGGTTCTTAACCACTTAGTGCCACCTGGGAAGTCCACAGACAATCTGGCAGAACCAAGAAAAGACTGAATTAACAATCTGAGTTTCTCTTCATGCTCTCAAGTCATGACTGGGTACAAACAGATGGCTTCAAGGCCTGTGCCAGGGTCTTGGCATAGGTAAGGCATAGTCTTTTTGGGAATCCACTTTTCTAAACAGTTCCTCCCTCTATAATGCTCACAGCACAAGCCTGAATCCTTCAGCACACAGATTTTTCTATAGCAATGGTTGGTATTTCTAACTGAAGACGCATCACATTATTTTGAGTATTTGCTTCTCAAAAGCAAAGCCTTGTGATGACAGGGATAACAATTCCCAGCCCCCCATCAGAGGGGTTCCCCACAGGCCTTCCCTACCTGTTCACAGCCTCTTAAAAAGGTGCCAGATTGAAACATGAGGCAGTTGGACTGGCTTTTTCTTTTTAGAAACCTTGAACAGCTGAAGCATTTAGAATTTAACATGATGGGAATCGGTCTTAACTGGGTTATTTCAATCTTAGGCCAAAACATTTCAACTGCCTTGAGTAATCATATGAGTGGAGAGACTTTCTTCCTTTCTGTTGAACATGAACCCTTGTCCACACTAATCTTAGTGTGGTGGCAGGTAAATGTCTTGTATGATTAGAAGGGGGTCTCCCAATGCCTCGCTGTCCCATGATACATCCATCATGTGGTTGCTCAAGGCCCAGATCCTCCCATTTCATTCTGCTGACAGGGCCGTTGCAGTTTTACAAGTCACCTTTAGGTTGAAAATAATCCTGAGAGGAGATAACCACTAACACTTTATAAATGGATTGTATCAAATCTGTCCGCCTGTCTAGAACAATGAAGGACAGAAAGGCAAATCGTCTAGCCTTAGATAGGCCAGTGGGGAGTGCAGGCCTGGGAAGAAGCATCTCTAGATGGAGGAGCCTGGGTAGCCAGCCTGGTCTCCCGGAACAGACATAGGAGAATAACTCCACAGGACAAGTGGAGCAAAGCTTCCTTAACTTACCAAGGGACCCCCAAAGACTTGTAGCTCAGGCCCATTCAGAAGAAACATACTTAAGGTCACCTGAGTTGTAACCCACCATGGTGCTCCACAGGTGAAATTCCAATCTGATGACACCCTACCCCCGATCCCTGTTAGTGTTCTGTTCTCTGTGTAAGTTCAGACAGAACCAAGTCATAAGATAAAAGGGGGTTAGAATATTAGGTGGACAATCAGACTAGATGAGGCTTAAAAAACTCTAATATCAAGATTCTGTGAGTCTATAAAACACTGCTCAAAGTATGTTGTCTGAAGCTTAGAATTTCAAGGTTGTTTGATTAAATACTCTCTTTCAACAGCTTTCCATTTTTTAAATAATGAAATTATTCCAGCTCAGTTTTCAAATTTATTTCTTGATGGATTATGAGTACAGAGAAGTCAGAAAGTTTGTAAATATATTTCATTTAGCAGTTAAGGAATCTTGGCTACATCACATACCTCTTGATGTTATTTTGGGATAAAAAAGGGGATGCAAAAGAAAAATAATGTTTAGCATGTAACTATTAGGCAATTTGCAATTCATCACCTTATGTAATTCTCTTTAATACACATACTTGTTTTTTTGTTATCCCCATCTTATATTTGAGAGAATTGATTGATACTCATCAAGGTTAAATAACTTGCCCAGGAACATAAAATCAAATGCAACAGATTCAGGGTCTAAGCAGTGTTTCTGATACCAAATCTGACATTCCTTCTACTATGCCTATAGCCTATCTCATGGTGGTGGGGGTTTACTTGCTAAGTCATGTCTGACTCTTGTGACCCCCTGGATTATAGCCTGCCAGGCTCCTCTGTCTATGGGATTTCCCAAGCAAGAATACTGGAATGGGTTGCCATTCCTTCTCCAGGGGATCTTCCCAACCCAGGGATCAAACTTGGGCGTCCTGCATTGCAGGCAGATTCTTTACTGATTGAGCTACATAGTAGGCCTGCCTATTTCATATTGAGTTAAATATCGACACTTCTTGATTGATTCCACCAAGTCATTCACTTTCAGTTGTGAAAGTCATGAGCTATATATAACACAAGAACATTCTAGCCCTTAGTACACAATCTTTTATCAAATAAGGAAATTTTTATGCTCATTCTATTCATAGAAAGAATTTCAACTGATTAAAATGTGATAAATTCTTAAAACATTTAAAATACCAAATATTGAAATACAGTACTATTTGTTTTATATGTTAAAGCAGATTAAAAAAAAAATACAATGGGTTTTTAAAAAAAAGAATTTGATATTCTATAATATGACCAATAGGATTAATCTTACATATTCAAATAGGATCCTTAAAAAAATATTAACTCTACAATAGTTAGAATTCCTATTCATGTCACGACTGCAGATCTTTTTTTACTCTGGTGTTAAATGTTTATGAAAGTAAAATAAATTCCCATGAAATATGGTGACAGACTTCCTAGCAATTATATGATCATATATTTTTAAAAAATCATATTCTCTGATTCAGAGCAAACTAAGTAGGTTGACTGTTACTCTTTCCTTAGAGTACGAGAAAAATAAAAGTAGATGTTTACTCCTACATAATTTGAAACTATTTGTAAGAAATCTATAGGAAAAACAAAACAAAACTGAACTTCATGAAACTATTTGGCTATTTTTCTCCACGATGTTTGAGTCCCACAAGCATGCTTCTCCAATTGCATGAGTCTTTCTGCAAAAAGAGGCTAATTATGAGTTATCTGAGGTTTTAATGGCTCCTCTGTACGAAATGCTAAAAATAACAAGGCTCTGCCCTTCCTTTAGTTCTTGGATCATGTCCCACTCTGGAACCTCACAGACCATCAGTGCCTCAGGCTGTGGTTGTGGCATTCAGACTGGACCACCTATGTGTGGCACACTGGTGGTGTCCAGCTCTATCCAGCCTTTTATAAATAGGCTCAATATGCCGAGTTTTTAGATTAAGAAAGTGATAACACTTTTGACCTGTCATTACCTCCTCCAAAAGTTAAGGAAGTGTACTGCTTTGCATGCTAAACTACACCATCTATTAGCAACACATATTATAAGCTGGGTCCATGCACTATATAAACATCTACACCAGAGAAGGAGGGGAGCTTAGTTCCTAAAGCTGTTCATTTCTTTCAGTTATTAACCAACCTTTTCTGCAAAGATAGGTTCTAGATGAATCCCAGAGTTGGGAAAATCATGCCAAACACATCAAAATTCTGAACACACTTCAAAGTAACTACTGCTGTCCTGTGATATTTTTTGACTTAGTATCTTAAGAAATTCTTTTCCATGGACATACATTTGATTTTATAACAGACATCAACAGGGAAATGGAATTTGCTTTGCAGAATTCACTTTATAGCCAAATTTACCAGCATGCACCTACTTTATAAACTGAGATGTGAAATTTATTTAATGTTCATATCTCTCATCTCTATATCTGCTCACCTCTTTGGGGCTTCCTTCATGTAGAATCTGACGAGAAAACTGAGAAGAGAACCTGGTTAATTCAACAAATATGACAGAGCTTGCAGGAGAGAGCTCAACGTAACATTTATAACCATCTTGAAGAGCCTTCCAGAAAGACTGAATCACTTAGTTGCCACCCCATTCCTAACCCTTTCCACCTAAAAAATTAAACTACCTAATTAAGAAAGTACTATTCTCATTGTGCCATTCTCATCTTACAGATTAGGAGACAATGGCTTTGCGATGCTACTTGATTTTCACAAGATCACAAAGTTAACAGGTTCTTTCATGTCTTTTAATCCCAAATTCCACTTTTTGTCCCCCCTCCCCCCAAACCGTACGGTCTTATTTGCTCAGTCCAACCATACAGTGATCATTTTTCTTTCTTGTGCTTCTATTTTCCTTCTTATGGAATTTCTTTTCTCACTTCTTCACCCAACTGAACAAAAAATAGTTTAATGAATTCAAAATCTTCAAAATTGAGCTATCTTTTCTGTAATTGTCTCTAAATTCTCTGATTAGAAATAAGATGCTGACCTAGCATTATTTCAGGTCAGAGCAGTCTTTAAGCCAAATTGCAAAACTCAGGCTGTATGTGTGATAGGGAGCAGAGAGAGAAATAATGAGAGAACTAACCAGACATCCAGGTGGAATCTTTAGGGAGGACTCGGCACAATATCTCCTTGTGAGGGGCAGGGAAGAGACCATGAGCAACAGAGTCATTTATTTGAGCTTCAGATTATTCACTTTCCTAACTAATCAATAATTGTTATAATTAAAATTGATAGCTGCAAATAACATGACAGAGGGCTGCTGCCAGAATACTGATTGTGTCTTTGGCTTGGAAAGATAGGCAGCAGCGTGGAACACTTATTTTCCAATTTGCTTTTAGCTGTGTGCAAATTGCTTTCGCTGTATCCAGCTGATTTAGACCTTGCCTGGAGGTGCACTAGATTAATTGGGAGCCTCACATTCATTGCTTACAGAATGGACTCTGTAATTGGCGAAATTTGTTAGTGCCAGTTATAAAATAACTATATAGTTCTGCTTTTAGCTGTCCTCTCCTTACTGCTTCCGTGAGAGGGGAGGGAAAACAATTAGAACCCCTCTGATGATAAAGATGGGCCTTTTTACATAAGGACTAAAAGGCATGGATCTACAGTCGATATTTTATACAAGCAAACATTAATGTGAATACGATATTGATTTTTTCAAACCCTGAAAAAGTACTTGAGCATATGAAAGAATTTTTTTAATCTTTGTTGTGTCTGAACCCTAGATAAGAGAACCCACTTTGTTCAAACTATGAGCAGGTTTTTCAAATTGCCTCTTTGTTCTCTCTCCTCACTTCACTAAGTTAAAAAGAACCAGCACTTTTTCTTGCTCATTGCCAAATGGAAGAAATAAGAAAAATCCAGGCCATAGCTGGGCACCCTCCAGGTTATCTTGTTTCTTCTACTCTCCTCTTCAGGTCCCAGGGTACCAAAAGGGCATCTCCACTGCCCAGTGCAAATATCAGAAAAAACTCAATGCATGTGAGAGTCATTTTGGGCAGGAAGGCATTTTTTTTCCTTCTTTATTTCCAGAGCAAAACTTGGTAGGCCAAGAACAAAGTAGAAACTAGAATACCTGTTAGAAAAGCAAATATTTTTTAGCCCTTAAAAATATTTTATGTCACCCAGACTTAAACATGCAAAACAGTCCCTTCTACTTCTTCAATGACACTCAGTTTATTGCTATACATGCCAAATTGTGGGCTTCCCAGGTGGCTCAGGGGTAAAGAATCTGCCTGCCAATGCAAGAGATTTCGGTCAGGAAGATCCCTGGAGGAGGAAATGGCAACCTACTCCAGAATTCTTGCCTTGGAAATCCCAGGGACAGAGGAGCCTGGTGGGCTACAGTCCATGGGGGTCGAAAAAGTTGGACAAGACTGAGCAAACACACACGCATGCACACAACATGGTACAAAGTCCATTCCCACACAACTCAAAAAACCATACATATCCATAAAGCAGAGATGGCAGCCAGGACTCTGTCACACAGGTGACAAAATCCCGACTTAAACAGATTTATGTAAACAAACAAGCAAAGAGTTGGGAAGGGGTGTTTATTGTTTCAGATAAATGAAGTAGTACAGAAGAAGGCCGCTTTAGATACTGCTAGATTCAGGGTCTCAAAAAGGTATCATGAGTGTTTACCTCCATCCCAAGGCTCAACTTGATTTCCTGTTGGCCGCACTTCCAGGAGTGGAGAAGGCAATGGCACCCCACCCCAGTACTCTTGCCTGGAAAATCCCATGGACGGAGGAGCCTGGTGGGCTGCAGTCCACGGGGTCGCTAAGAGTGGGGCACGGCTGAGCGACTTCACTTTCGCTTTTCACTTTCATGCATTGGAGAAGGAAATGGCAACCCACTCCAGTGTTCCTGCCTGGAGAATCCCAGGGACCGGGGAGCCTGGTGGGCTGCTGTCTGTGGGGTCGCAGAGTCGGACATGACTGAAGCGACTCAGCAGCAGCACTTTCAGGAGAGCCCTCACCACATGGAAGACCCTGTCAGACTCAGATGTATATTCTATCTATTCAGCAACTACAGAAAAGAAGGGGCTTCTTACCCAGGAGTTCTGGCATACTCTCAGACCTAAATTTCACTGGCCCATTGTTGAGTCACCTGCTCACTCCTGAACCAATCACGATGGCCTGGCGGGCCACAGTCCATGGGGTCACAAAGAGTCGGAGCCGACTAAGTGACGCACGCACGCACGCACGCACGCTATGGCCAAGAGGGCAGAATATGCTGATTAGCCACACCTGAGCCCCGGGCTCTACTACAGAGTGAGGTCCCCCCAAAGGGAAACTGCGGTAAAGGGCCCAAAGCAGGGGAACTGGATGCCAGGCAGAAACAACAGGTGACTGCAATACTCAAGAAACAAAGCGGTCGTGCACTATGAGTGTTTCTGCTAATGCATCTTGAACTTCATTTATATCTTTGGGATTTAATTAAAACGAAAGATCTTTTCCTTCAGAGAAAGGTCTAACGTGGTCACGTTAAGCAAAATGTTGCCTGCTACTTCAGGAGGGTTCATGCACCCCTAGAGCTGAGCTGATAGCATGGAAAGGAGAACATTTTTCTGAGGTTAACCGGCCCTTCCAGAAGTAGATGCATTTCATAGATAAGTACCATTTAAGGCTTTCTTTTCCCGCCCAAGTCTGTTGTTGTTTTTCCTTTCTAAGCAATTCTGTGTGTGCGGAATTCTACTGGTGCAGCTATTCGTTATCTTTGTTGTGGATAAACTCTGAAAATCCAAACTGTGCCAAATGACTATTTTGTCCAGATGATAGATTGTCAAGGACTAAGCTTTCAGTCAGATGACGCACACAATGGCCACAAGAGTGACGGCAGCCCTTCTTAATTTGGCACAAGAAAATGAGTGTTCCGAGCTAAGGCTGTGCAGGGAGTCTAATTTAAGGACTCAGCATGAAGACATGGACTGCCAAAAATAAAAATGTTCTTTCATCTTCTTTTATCACATAGGACTATATGTGACTACCAAGGAGGAAACATTACACATAATCAGGCAACTTTTTTCATGATTATGATTAGAGAGAGAAGTTGTCTAAACATTAAAATGACTGCTCAAGACAAAATAATTCACAAAGTTCACCTCCGAAATGTGAATTTGAATATTTAAACTAAAATAATTCTCACAGTTTAAAAAATTAGTTAACTTCACATGGCGAGGGAGGGAAAGGCACTTTGAGCAAAGGAAAAAAAAAAGATTTTCCAAGCAAATGCAAAATTTTAAAAATGCAAGTTTACCTCTATTGACATATAGAAATATGTACTAGTATATGAGATGGAAATATGACAAGATTGTTTATTCTAAGAGCTATTCTAGGACTTTCCTGGTAGTACAAGGGATAATGGATAAGAATCTGCCTGCTGATGCAGGGGACATGGGTTTGATCCCTGGTCTGGGAAGATTCCACATGCTGCGGAGCGACAGTGCCGATGCTCTAGGGCCAACAAGCTGCAGCTGCGGAGCCCGTGGGCCATGACTACGGAAGCCCACGCGCCCGAGAGCCCGTGTTCCGCAACAAGAGAAGCCGCCGCGATGAGAAGCCTGCCCACTGCAAGGAAGAGTAGCCCCAGCTTGTCAAAACTGGGGAAAGCCCCACACAGCAACGAAGACCCAGCACAGCCAAAAATAAATAAAAAGAAACTGCTTGTGGGATTAAAAAAAAAAAAAAAGAACTACTCTAAATCTGCTTGTAGTTTCTGGATGCATCAGTAACTGCCCATCCCTAGATGCTAAGCAGGAAAAAAAAAAGCCTTTCTATCACTCTGGGCATTCACTAAACTTAAATTCTCATTAAATTCATTTTTTGCTAAATATGTAAATCCCTGTCCCAGGGTCCTGAGCTACTTTTCCACAGTGACAGCCACAGTGCAGATGACCCCACTGTTTACCCCCGCATGACCGTCACAACTGAGTTTCCTAAAACGATGAAACTGTGACTGCAAAGTGAAATAAAACCTCTGTTGAAAGAGCTTGACATCACAGCTGATATGTTCTATTTTTAACTCAGAAATATGAAGCCCCATGGGAGGGTACTTGTCCTATCATTAACAAAGACATTTGTTTGTTTCCTACTCCATTTGAGCACTTCTAAATATATAAGAAGATGCACATGATGTTATGCTAAAATAAAATATTAGACACAAATAACTAAGGACAAACGTATAATAAGTCTGAAAGCAGTTAATATCACTGAGAATACTCTATAACTAGCTAATAAACTTTCTCCCTTAATGTTCTATATATTAAACTAACTAGAGATGAATCAAGTAGAGATAGTGAAGCGAAGGCAAGAGAAGTAGAAATAGACAGATACCATTCCACAAATTGTTGGTGAGACAAACAACAGCTTATTTTTAAAGTGATTCATGTCCATCACTTTAAAAAAAGTCATGGTTCACAATTATATTAATTAAAAATACAGTCCGTTCCTCCTCTAAGCCACTTCTCCCCACTTCCCATTCATCACAAGATACCACTATTAACAATGTGAGAGGCCTGCTTTCCAGATGTTCTATCCAAATACAAACACACTGCACAAATATGCACACATACATACGCACAAATACACAACACACACGTATAGAAACATCTACTCAACTTTTTTATGAAAGAGCTTGTACTCCTACAATCCTATATATAACATCCAGCAAATTAATTGAACAAACATGCTGTGGCCATCATAGCATGTGGATACATACAGACTTCATTCTTTTCAAGGTACCATGTTGCAGTTCTACCATTACTAGACCACAGGGATGGATAGTTTTCAGTTGTTTAAAACGATACAGTGAACACAATCATATAGTGTCTTTGTGCAACTGAGTGAGAATGGCTATAGGTTAAATTCCCCCAAAGGAAGTTATTATGTGCATTTTCAATTTTGACAAACAGTGCCAAATTGACCCCAAATATTTCTCAATACCAGTGAAGGAACTCTGACCCACACACTCACTAATATTTAACCTTTGCTGTATTAATTGCAAAAAATAATCTGTCATCCCTGTAATGTGCTATATGACCATCTTTCGATATTTCTATTAGTCATTTTGTTCCTTTTCTGTCAACTTATATCTTTTGTTGCTTATATCTTTTGTCCACCTTTTCTATGAGGTTGTTGGCTGAATGCTTTTAAAAACACACTGAGTAAAAAAATTGGCCCTCTTATATATAAAACAGATAATCAACAAGGACTTATTATATAGTACAAGGAACTCAATATTCTGTAATAACTTATATGGGGAAGAATCTGAAAAGAATGGATATATATATAGATGTGCAACTGAATCACTTTGCTGCACACCTGAAACTAACGTAATATTGTAAATCAACTATACTCCAATATAAAATAAAAACTGAATTAAAAAATTAAATCAAGACAAGTGCTATAGGACCATAAAAAAATTGGCCCTTTGCCTGAGGTATATATTGCAAATATTTCCCCAGTCTCTTTTTTGTTATTTGACTTTATTTATGATGTTATTCCCCAAATGGAACTTAAAATTTTCAATGTAACCAAATTAACAATCTTTCCCTTTATGGCTTCTGAATTTGATGTTATATACAGAAGCATCACTCTCACTCCAAAAACATAAATAAATTATCCATGTTTTCTTTTAGTACCGTGATGCTTTCACTAAATGTTTGATCCTTCTGGAATTTATTTTGTTATAAAAAGTTATATTGGATTTCTGGCTATTTTTCCATACAGCCAACCTGTTATTTTGAGGTATATTTAAGGCAGTAACATAGAACGTTTGCTGGTCAAACAATGTTTGACTACAAAGAAAGATGAAATTACTTGTATGTTTTCATGTATTAATCTTACTTTAAAAAATATTAATAGTATACTAATTTCATGTTTTATAATGTTTCTTTAAGAAACTGCGATTTACAAATAAACAACATCCAATTGTACATTCTGTGTTACAGAAACATGAGAAAGAAGTAACCTCCAAATTCTTTTCTGCAAGACACTCCTTACATAATACTCCACAAAAACATTTTTAAATGACTTTTTCAGTAGAACTAAAATTGCCATTTTAGGGTTATATACCAGTTGAAACTGCTGTACTCTTTTTGCTTTACTAAGAAACACTGCAATATTTTCATCCAGGTAGTAAATAAATGAGTATTCTGCCCCAGCTATAATCCAGATCACAAAAATGGTGCAATTAAAGTGCATTACATCATCCCGCCCAAAATTCATTCAAACAGGCAGAAGGAAATACATGAAAAATGATTGAGTAGGATATCTTTGGGAGGTAAGTCAAGCTTATGGCAAAGACTGAATGATGAGTCGAACGCAGCAATACCTCTAAACAACCCTAAAGGTACTACTTTATCTCCTTCTACCTTGCAAACTTTTCCCATTCAGCCACCAACTAGAGTCTGACTGTTCTCTAAGAGGATGCTTGTCTGTTCTGTGCCCAGCACCTCCCTTTGCATCCTGGGGTGGCTGTCTCACCCTGCATGTTCTTGTCCCCCTTGTGACCAGGATGAGATGGAAAGAGCTGGTAGGCAAACAAGTGAAATTAATATCTATGATCCACCTCACCCAATAACCCGGTTCTCAGCATTTTCATACTGTACACATATATAAAGAATCTGATGGCCCCTGTTTCTATAATGTTTCCTATCTCCTTCCCTTCTTAAAATCTTCCATGCATATGATGAAGTTGTAAGCACATGCAAACAGACAGCTCCTCCTAGTCCAGAGGAAAAACCAAGCGCCTACAATAGCTTATAAGACTGTTACAGTAAACCTCCTCCCCACACAAACACACACACAGCCACCTCTTAGACTTAATGGGATGAGCATTTGCCTTATTGAGAATATTCAGTTCTGTGGTAGAAGACAAGAAAACAAATGAGGTGGATGCAAATCATTAGGTGTGTTAAGCATAAATGATTAAATTATTATCTAACATACCTGGGAGATATGTTAGATAAAGCAAGTGGAGCATATATGTGTGAACCTAGATAGAAAGGAACACAAGAACCAAGTAAATAATAAATATTCATGATACACTAAATATACCTAAGGCCCAGGAAGCACTGAATATTCATGGTATCCTAAATACACATGAGGACATAAAGCACTCAGTTGCTGTGAGGTCCGACTTTAGCCACTTGGTGGTGGTGCCTGTGCAAAGCCCTGCCTGCCCTCTGTCCTGGACGTCCAGGTAAAGCCCTTAAGTAGCTCCTCAGGCTAACACTACAGATCTCAGCCAGGATCTCCAACAGAGCAAGCTGTGCCAACTGCAAGCATCCTCTTCCTCACCCTCACCTGTGGTCTTCATAACAGCACAGTGGGGGAGATGGGTGTTGTACAGAAACAGGACAAAGGAACATTGTGTAACATGGGATTCAGGAGATGTGGCCCTTCCTCGGCCTGTACCCCAGCCTGTGTATCAATCCACTCCATTTTCTTCTACTTACTATATGCTTTGGTTTAAATTGCTTTCGTAAACTGTGTGATTTGGGTATCTTAAACCTGTTAGCTTTCAACAGAAAGCTAGGGGACAGCTTGCCTGACTGTGTACTAGGGGGCTACCATTGCAAAGCTGTATCCATATAATGTGGTTGACCACTGCGCTCCTTCCTTTCCCTTAAATACCCCAAGCACATTCAGACCCCAGGACCATTGCATGTGCTCTTCCCACTGCCCGAAACACTATTCTACAGGCAACATGACTAGGTCCTTCATTTCCTTTATGTGTCTCTTCCCTGAAAATCCTATATAAAATCACATCAACTTCTGGCAACAACTCACCAACACCAACTGGGTCCTACAATTTGATTTTGACACTACCCGGAGTTAGGGCAAACACAACAGGTTAAGGGTTCACTCCCGCAAAACTGCCCCCACATCAGATGCCAGCTGTACACGGGGTCCCTAAGCTACCTGCATTTCTGTCCAGTCAACTATGAATTTGGGAGTTCCCATGAAACTTTTCCCCAACAAGAGGGTTCAATGATTTGCTGGAATGACTGACAGAACTTCGGAAAGCATTATATTTATGATTACAGTTTTATCATAAAGGATAGAAGGAACAGTCAAATGGGAGAGATGCACAGAAAAAGATATGGGGGGGAGACTGATGGTCCAGAGCTCCCATCTTTCTCCAGGTATGCCATCTCCTCGGACAGAGATGTGTTAACCAATCAGCTCCCTGGACCCTGTGTTGAAGAAAGTTTATTACATGAAAGTGTTAGTCGCTCAGTTGTGTCCAACTCTTTGTGATCCCATGGACTGTAGCCCACCGAGCTCCTCTGTCCATGGGATTCTCCAGGCAAGAATACTGGAGTGGGTTGCTATTCCCTTCTTCAGGGGATCTTCCCAGCCCAGGGACTGAACCCAGGTCTCCTGCATTGCAGGCATATTCTTTACTGCCTGAGCCACCTGGGAAGCCCTAAGTTTATTACATATTAATGACTTACCAAGTCCTATCAAATCATTGGCCATTGTGATTGAACACAATCTCTGGTCCTTCTCTCTAAAGGTTCCAATTCTCTAACCACGCAGTTGGGTCCTCTGCTGACCAGCCCCAATGCCAAAGCTAACGCAGGGCCTGCCAAGAGTCACTTCATTACTGTAAATTCAGCTGTAGTCAAAATGGGCTCTTTATGAATAACAAAACACACTCCTAGCACAGGAAATTCCAAGGGGTTTAGGAGCTCTATGCCAGGAACCCAGGCAAAAACAAAAACGTCTATTTTTCTTATACCACAAAATTAGAAACATCTTCTTCTTCCTAGGTACTCCCTGTTCTAGTTGCCCTACTTATCATTAACTGGCACCCGACATGTGGGATGTATGCATCTGTGTCTGTACATGGTTGTGTCCTCCCACTAGAATGGAAACTCCACGAGGGCGGGGTTTGCTCTTTTTTCCCTACTGTCCTATCTCCAGCATCCAGAACAGTTTTTAGGCTAAAATAGGCACGAAGGTTAGTGGATGTCATGTCAGGATAGAGTAGAGATGCCATCACCTCATCTTAGGTCCCCGCTAGTCACAAGTCACATTCAGTCACAGAAGCAAGGAAGCTGCAAGGAGGTGGAGACAGTCAGTCTGTCAACAGAGGCAGAAGAACAGGACAGCTGTGCCCAGAGAAGCAGGGGGAAGAGATTATGTGACACTGGAGAGAGATTTAGGGGTTTTCTAGACATCATCACTATGACCTGCCAATTCCCTTCCTATCCTTGGGCATTATGAGAGTTGTCAGCTTTGAATAAACCCTCTTCGTAACTAAGCTGGTTTGAATGGTTCTTGGCCACAAATGTTCCTTGGCTACAGGACGAAGATGGCACAGGTGTAGGGCTGGCCCAGAGAAGCCAAACCTAGAAGCCAGCTTAGCCATCTGTTCCCATTCCCGTCCCATTAGCAGGGCAAGTTATCCTAACTGCAGTACCTTCCTGACCCTACCCAAGTCGGGCCACGTGGATCCTCTCTCCTGGGAACCTGGACTTAGAATGGAGATGCCAGACAGGACTGCCAGCAAGGCAAGCCATGTGTTTGGAGAATCACAGATAGCCAGTGGGCAGCAGGAGAAAGAATGAGAGAGGGAAAGAAAGAGCAGAGCGAGAGTCGTGATGAGAGACAGACACCAGGGGGACAGGGGTAGGTGGGGTGTGGGGAGGGGAAGGGAGAGTGGGGGAGGGGAGAGAAAGGGTAGCTGGTTTGAATGGTTCTTGGCCACAAATGTTCCTTGGCTACAGGACGAAGATGGCACAGGTGTAGGGCTGGCCCAGAGAAGCCAAACCTAGAAGCCAGCTTAGCCATCTGTTCCCATTCCCGTCCCATTAGCAGGGCAAGTTATCCTAACTGCAGTACCTTCCTGACCCTACCCAAGTCGGGCCACGTGGATCCTCTCTCCTGGGAACCTGGACTTAGAATGGAGATGCCAGACAGGACTGCCAGCAAGGCAAGCCATGTGTTTGGAGAATCACAGATAGCCAGTGGGCAGCAGGAGAAAGAATGAGAGAGGGAAAGAAAGAGCAGAGCGAGAGTCGTGATGAGAGACAGACACCAGGGGGACAGGGGTAGGTGGGGTGTGGGGAGGGGAAGGGAGAGTGGGGGAGGGGAGAGAAAGGGAGAAGTTCCCCAGGTGCCTGAAGATGGTCCACGCCCCAGCGCCAGCCCCCATGACACTGTATATCCCTTCCACCCTTCCCCCCCATTAGACCTCTCTGCCCTACATTATATTTGCCTATTTTGCTTAAGTTAGCTAGAACAGGTTTGTGCTACTTGCAGCTTACAAATCCTCGACTAAGGCAAGGTGGCATTAGCAGGCAGGGGTACACAGGTGAGCCTGCCAAGCATGGAGGGAGCCTCAGGCCCTCAGAGCCCTCACAAGGAGTGGGACAGAGATACGTGGCCTTCTGGGAGAACGCTGCATTTATATTCAGCACAAGTTCATCGGCTTCCATCACTAGGCGACGAGAGGGAAGTCCCTTCAGCTGACCCTGGGGACGCTGCTCGGTCGCCTACATGGCTCGAGCCCGCCTCACCCACCAGAGTCAGTCACAGGAACACTGCTGGGCCCGAGACTATCACACGGGATTTTAGAAGTTGAGGCCCCTCAAGATAGTTACCGTTACAGGTAGCTGGGCTCTCCTGGGCTGCAGGGCACTTTCTGCCTCTGACCCTGCCGCTCAATGACTGGACAATCAAGACTCCAGGTGAGGGGCAGAAATGAATTGCCCCAACTCCCCACCTCTGGGCACATCTGGTTGTGTGGTCAGAGGGCCTCCTGGAGCTCCTGGCTGGGGACCTCTCACCCTGCTTCAGCCCCAGCCTGGGGGCAGCATGGACCAGGAGACAGTCTGGCCCCCCGCTGCTGCCGTCCTTTATTATTTGTCCCTGTATCTCACTGCCAGGGGTACAGTGGGGGTTTCGGGGTGGGCAGCAGACACACAGGTGCCTGGGGACTTCTGAGGCTGAGCACAACACGCTGGAAAGTTTACGAGCTTCGGTCACAGAGTCCCCAAAGCAAACGCTCGTCTGTGCACCAGATCTTCGCAGTTGGCCAAAGGTCCGTAGGGCCCTCTGTGCCCAGCTTCGTAGACTCCTGGCTGATGCATAGAAGGAAGGGCCGTGCCACACTGCTGAAGGGCTGTGAGCCCAGCGTCTGAGCTTTCAACTGCCTGGGAAACAGGAGCGCAGATGTTTCCCAAACGAATTCTGCCTCCTGTCCTGTTCACCCAGTTTCAAGATTCCTTCTCTGGAAGGATTCTGGTCACTAGATCTGCGAGTGCAGCTCTAGCCCACCCCCCATCAAGTCAGGGCATCCACCCTCCAAGGGTAAGCAGGTCAGCTCGTGCACACTGGAGCCCAGGGAGGGTTGGTGGTGGGTCAGAACACTGGGCTATTCCTTTGTTTTCTTCCTCACCAAGCGTTCTGCTCTCTGCAAGAGAAGAGGTGAGCAGAGGCAAAACAGACCATCCTCATGCAGTACGGGACCACCTAGGACCCCTGGGCCACCTAGGAGTTATCACCTACCCCTGCTCTTCCAGCAAGCACAGAACTCTTCAGAAGCAGACAGGGCTCCTTCTCAACCTAAATTCTTCAGTAACCCTAAGTCAAAGATGCCAAGCTCTGGCCTGATTTCTCTTTCTCAAAGAACCTTCCTTTTTCTTGGAAGGGTTAAGAGCCACCCTGTGTCAGGGGGCTAGTGAGCTTTCCCTTGGAACACCAGTGCCTGAGGTATGCCCTTTCTAACCCGCCTGCCCCCTGACCATCCCTCTCCCCACCCCCACTGTGTCTCTGTTCCAGTTAAGAATGGTCCTGAGCTCCTCATTTCTCTTTGGAGTGCAGCCAGCTTGCCTAGGGACAAGGTAGGTCCCTGTCAATCCTTACAAGCTATAAATTCCAAGGAACTTGGGCAGGAAAAAAGGACAATACAACTCCGTGTGTGTGTGTTGGGGTGGCAGTGAAGACAGGCACCTATTTTTGCCGCCAGTCGAGCCCTCCTTGGCAGGTTTCTAAGTCCTTTTTCTTGTTCGGTATGTTTAGTATAGCCCATAACCCGAGTTTCTCAGTTCTGTCCAGCCACCAGACTCTCTAGGGGAGATTCAGTTACTCCCAAGGGTGCCTCCGAGTTCTGCTTAAGTACAAACAACGGCCTGCCTCATCCTGCCCACCCACACCCATCCTGTATGCAGACGTACACCTTGGAAGAGCCGGAGAGGATGCCAGGAAAACTCATCAAGTGCCACTGGGCCTCAGGAAACGTTCATTCTCCTATAACACAACATTTACTTCCTTCTTCTTTCCCTTCACAGAACTCTGGTTCTAAACCACGTCACCCCACCATGCCCATGCATGATCCCAGGGCCCGTTCTCACCCTTCTTAGCCTCAGAAGGTCTTGACAATCGCATCTTCTTGTCCATAATGATTTAGGAGAATGTGACCCAGTTCTGGCCAAGGAGACATGAGGGGATGTCTGTCCGAGGCGTCCAAGACAGGTTTCTTCCCTCCTAAGAGAGAGACAGACTCAGCCCTGTCCCCTGGACATTGATGCCTCTGGAGGGGGCTCCTCAAACTCTTCTGGCCATCAGAGGAGGGACAAAACAGGACAAAGCCGAGAGTGGCGCAGAGAAGCAGAACCAGCAGTATGGAGGCCTCTGCTTGGAGCTCACTCAGCTCTCTGCTTCATGTTATGGAAAAAAACACTTTTCCTTGTGGTTTAAAGGCCATCTGAGCCATGGTTTCTATCACACGAAGCTGAAAATATCCAACTTCACAACCATCCTACTAGAGATGCCCTCCTCTCCATGACTGTGCTAAGAGGTCACCCCTGCTAGGCTAGGGACTGTACCTCTCTTCCACTGGCTAATAATCAGTCTAGAAATAGATCCTGCAAAATTTGAGATCTGTTCTAGAAGCAGGGGGTGGGTAGTTGGACTACCTTCTCTGGAGAGTGACTGGAAATGGGACCACCTTCTGTGTCCAACCTGTAGCCCTTTAATGACTGCATGGTGCCCAGGGTGCCCTTGGGCCCCTGACCCCTGACCCCTTTATTAGGAAGAATTTTTGAATCAAACAGCATGACCAGCCCCCAGCACATACCATTTAGAACAAAGGCCTGCTGAGGCCAAGAAAAAGTCTAAGCAATTTTTTTAAGGCTTTCACAACATTAAAATAAAGTAATTCCGATAAAGGATTATAGAAATTATAGTGAAATGTTTACCTTCTGCAAATGTAAATATGTCTCACATATCCCCACTCCCTAATAAAATGTACTAGAAAAGGATCTGGTTATGCGAAGTGAGTTTAAAGTTGTGGTTTTAAGGTCTTCCTTTTCTAATCTTTTGAGAAGCCCTCTGGGACAGTAAGCACATCATTTGGAGCTGATTAAAGGTCTGAATTAGAGATCCTTTGTGAGACTCTATGATGGTCTCTTCCAGAATCAAAAAATCATCCACTTTCCCCAGCAACCAGTCAGCCAAGCACTCATTGCCACCAAGCCCAACTCTTTCATTCTGAGCTTCTAGTTGTCAGATGTAGGTGGCAGAGGATTCACGGTGGCAAGGGCCATCATGAGTCAGAAAAAAGGTTCAGTTTTTACAGTTTCTGCCAGCTGTGTGCTGAAGACCCTCCAGGCTTCCAGGATCCGGGTCTGGATTGCCTCCATGGCTCCAGAAGATTCCACAGGCATTTGTCTCATAGCAAACTAGAGACAAAGGCTATGCTTCTCTCACTGGCTGCTCTGAAAGTAATACACAGGTTAGCTTCTGTTAAGGGCTTCCCCGATAGCTCAGTTGGCAAAGAATCCACCTGTAATACAGGAGACCCCAGTTCAATTCCTGGGTCAGAAAGTTCCGCTGGAGAAGGGATAGGACTCCTGGGCTTCCTTTGTGGCTCCGTTGGTAGAGAACCTGCCTGCAATGTGGGAGATCTGGGTTTGACTCCTGGGTTGGGAAGATCCCCTGTAGAAGGGAAAGGCTACCCATTCCAGAATTCTGGCCTGGAGAATTCCATGGACTGTATGGTCCATGGGGTCGAGAGTCGGACATGACTGAGTGACTTTTCACAGCTTTTGTTAATTCAGGGACTTTAGGATCCTTTTTTTGAAGCAGCACATAGTGGCCATAAAGCCAGACCATCACTTACACAGTGATTTCTATCACAAGTTTCATGTCTGTGCCTAAGTTTCCTCAACTCTAAATGGGAATAGTAATTGGTTGTCATGAGCATTAAGTGAATTGTTTTATGTGATGTGTTTAGGAACAGTGTCTGACACACACTAAATCCTACGTAAATGCTGAAGTGAAGTGAAGTGAAGTCGCTCAGCCGTGTCCGACTCTTTGCGACCCCATGGACTGTAGCCTACTAGGCTCTTCTGTCCATGGGATTTTCCAGGCAATAGTCCTGGAGTGGACTGCCATTTCCTTCTCCAGGGGATCTTCCCAACCCAGGGATCGAACCCAGGTCTCCTGCATTGTAGACAGATGCTTTACCATCTGAGCCACCCTGCTATTATTCACTGTGTGACGATTTCCACCCAGGCGTAAAGGAAATTGTGTTGGGTGGATGGCAGGGAGCACAATGACCTCCCAGAGAAGTCCACTTCCTAATCCTTACAACCTGTGACTATGTTGAGTTGCATGGCAAAGGGAAAACTAAGACTGCAAATGGAATTAAGGTTGCTAATCCACTGACCTTGAAATGAGGAGATTATCCTGGATTATCTGGGTGGACCCAATTTAATCAGGGATCCTTATAACAGGGAGGCAGGAGAGGAAGCAAAGCTGTGATGACACAAAGTTAAAAAAAAANGACTCTTTGCGACCCCATGGACTGTAGCCTACTAGGCTCTTCTGTCCATGGGATTTTCCAGGCAATAGTCCTGGAGTGGATTGCCATTTCCTTCTCCAGGGGATCTTCCCAACCCAGGGATCGAACCCAGGTCTCCTGCATTGTAGACAGACGCTTTACCATCTGAGCCACCCTGCTATTATTCACTGTGTGACGATTTCCACCCAGGCGTAAAGGAAATTGTGTTGGGTGGATGGCAGGGAGAACAATGACCTCCCAGAGAAGTCCACTTCCTAATCCTTACAACCTGTGACTATGTTGAGTTGCATGGCAAAGGGAAAACTAAGACTGCAAATGGAATTAAGGTTGCTAATCCACTGACCTTGAAATGAGGAGATTATCCTGGATTATCTGGGTGGACCCAATTTAATCAGGGATCCTTATAACAGGGAGGCAGGAGAGGAAGCAAAGCTGTGATGACACAAAGTTAAAAAAAAAAACCAACAACTCCATAAATCAAATGAAAGATGAGTCAATAAATAATGATTCTGGTTTCTCAACTTTTCTGACTAAAGGAATAACGGTTGCTTTAAAATACTGAAGGTAAATAACATCTAAATTTTCTAATAATGGGAAGCACAGTTCCATGTTAAGTCTCCTGGCTTGAAAATGAGGGGTTTCTGACACCCTGGAAAGACACAAGGTCATGATTCCGTCACTTAAGATCTCAGTTTCTCAGAGGGATGTCAAACTTACTTTATTTTGTGTGTTAACTTTGATCCATGTTTAGCAGCTGCCTGGAGAGCTAGGCTGAGAACTCGGTGGGATCTCACCCATGTGAAGCTGGGGAGTTGGAATGATTAGTCATTTCTGCTATGGACCTAGGAGAGGAGTCTGGCCCCACATGCACCTGCTACTCATTGTTCCATGAGAATGACTGCAGGTGGTCAGGCCACCATTCACCTGGCCGTAAACTTGGACTGTGAACTGGACCACACTCGTGGGCATCGTCTGTGTCTTGTGTTCATGATGGCCCTGGAGAGCTTTATTTCCTCTCAATTTCCAGGTCTGTCATGTTTCCCTTTTATTTTCAAAGGTCTAAGTTTAAAAAAAAAAATCTTCACCGAAATGTATAGTGTATTTCTGCACATGAATCAAATGATACTCCTTGTAGGAAGGAAATCTGAGTTCAATCCCAGCAACCACTTAAGAATGGCTCCTTTCTCCAGGTTTTCTAACTGGAATATCTTCATTCCACGGAAAAATAATACGTATTTTAGAGAGCTAGTGTGAGGATTTTTTATAACATACATAAAGTGCATTTTCCAATTTGAGGTGCTGTGAGTCAAATTCAGCCCTCAGACATGGGTTTTAGATTGAATTCATTTTTAGTCTATAAAATCTACTAATTATTAGGTTAAAACCTAGATCATCCAACTCTGTTTTTAGAGGATCAGGCCTATGTTGGGCAAATGAGCAGCCCCACTACACTTTCATGAGATGAACAGGCATCACAGCTGGCTTTTGTATCTTCTAAAGAAACAAAAAACAAGAAGGCACAGTTGTCTATCTGTGGGAGAGTAAGTGGGCAGGAGATCTGAATTTCACGTGACCAGCTGGCTGTCACAGCCTGGGGTGGGGTGGTTAGAAATTGCTACTGGCATCGGGTGGGTAGAGCCTAGCTCAACACCCTACAATGTACACAGTTCAGCCCCTACCCTCAGCCCCTAACAAAGAACACGTCCTCTAACTGTCCAAAATGTCCAGAGTGCCAAGGCTGGGAACCCCTGCTTTAGAGAGTGATTCCGTTAAGAAAAATAAAAAAGAAACTATGACGGAGGCGCTGCTAATAGGGGGTTTCACTGTTTTCTCTCCTCAAGTTAACTGAAAGCAAACAGCATTTATGACTCAAGCTTCTGCAGGAAACAGGGAATGGATGACTGTGGTTAGTGACAAAAACAGTAATAAATGGCTTTGCCTGTCTTGTCTCTTTCAGAGTCAGGGAGGGAATGAAATGACCAGTAATTATCATTTAAACTGCTGTTTTATCCTGTATCAATCAGAGCTATTCATTCTGGTTACTCTCAGACCCTTGGGCTGAAACCACACTAAATCAGGGTCACAGTCAGGGTGAATACATAAGGCCAGCCTTTTTACTCAGTAAGTGCTAATGACCTGGGCTGAACATCAATGGCAAGTTTCCATGAAAAAGCCATCTGAGATCCTAATCTAGGAACAAATGGTTCTATACGGAGCCTATTACCTTGTTTTTAATATTCTGTATTCGCTGGGACCACAGCTGTAAACAACTCTTCGGTCTTATTTCTCCATGAAGTTAATTTGCACTGTGTTAGCACTGCAGGCTTTTTGCATATGTTCAGGACAAGTTGATATGAGCAGGCCTGGAATGAATAATGTTTAGTAAAATCAATAAACCCTATTATTAGTCACTAAGGGGAATGATTTTATGTCTATAAAAGTAAAACAATTAGAACCGTATTAATGGCAGATTCATCATAGTAATATAATAGAGCCAAGTAGGCTTGTCTTTTGGGAATCTTTAATTTACCATTCAGTACTGACTATGTACTCAGCCAGAGAAATGGCACACATAATATAAACAAGCTCTGGCCTTTGGCGATTCATGTTGTCATCAGCAGGGACAACACTCTAACAGTAAGGGGAAGAAACAAAACTTCATTCAGTGATTAATGGAAACCAGTCATGAATAATGTTCCAGTAAGAGCCTGGGGGGAGAGTCTATTCAAGTTGCAATGTGCCTTTGGTCATATACCTCTTTGTATTTATCAGGACTCCTTAGCACTCCTGTTTATTACAGTAGAAGAGTTAAGCATGGTCTGATGTCCATGTTTATATCCTATCTATTTAGGCACCTAACTGAACTAACACCCGAAAAAGATGTCCTTTTCGTTATAGGGGACTGGAATGCAAAAGTAGGAAGTCAAGAAACACCTGGAGTAACAGGCAAATTTGGCCTTGGAATGCGGAATGAAGCAGGGCAAAGACTAAAAAGAGTTTTGCCAAGAAAATGCACTGGTCATAGCAAATATCCTCTTCCAGCAACACAAGAGAAGACTCTACACATGGACATCACCAGATGGTCAACGCCAAAATCAGATTGATTCTATTCTATGCAGCCAAAGATGGAGAAGCTCTATACAGTCAACAAAAACAAGACCAGGAGCTGACTGTGGCTCAGATCATGAACTCCTTATTACCAAATTCAGACTTAAATTGAAGAAAGTAGGGAAAATCATTAGACCATTCAGGTATGACCTAAATCAAATCCCTTATGATTATACAGTGGAAGTGAGAAATAGATTTAAGGGCCTAGATCTGATAGACAGAGTGCCTGATGAACTATGGAATGAGGTTCGTGACATTGTACAGGAGACAGGGATCAAGACCATCCCCATGGAAAAGAAATGCAAAAAAGCAAAATGGCTGTCTGGGGAGGCCTTACAAATAGCTGTGAAAAGAAGAGAGGCGAAAAGCAAAGGAGAAAAGGAAAGATATAAGCATCTGAATGCAGAGTTCCAAAGAATAGCAAGAAGAGATAAGAAAGCCTTCTTCAGCAATCAATGCAAAGAGATAGAGGAAAACAACAGAATGGGAAAGACTAGAGATCTCTTCAAGAGAATTGGAGATACCAAGGGAACATTTCATGCAAAGATGGGCTCGATAAAGGATAGAAATGGTATGGACCTAACAGAAGCAGAAGATATTAAGAAGAGGTGGCAAGAATACACAGAAGAACTGTACAGAAAAGATCTTCACGACCCAGATAATCATGAGGATGTGATCACTAATCTAGAGCCAGACATCTTGGAATGTGAAGTCAAGTGGGCCTTAGAAAGCATCACTAAGAACAAAGCTAGTGGAGGTGATGGAATTCCAGTTGAGCTGTTTCAAATCCTGGAAGATGATGCTGTGAAAGTGCTGCACTCAATATGCCAGCAAATTTGGAAAACTCAGCAGTGGCCACAGGACTGGAAAAGGTCAGTTTTCATTCCAATTCCAAAGAAAGGCAATGCCAAAGAATGCTCAAACTACCGCACAATTGCACTCATCTCACACGCTAGTAAAGTAATGCTCAAAATTCTCCAAGCCAGGCTTCAGCAATATGTGAACCGTGAACTCCCTGATGTTCAAGCTGGTTTTAGAACAGGCAGAGGAACCAGAGATCAAATTGCCAACATCCGCTGGATCATGGAAAAAGCAAGAGAGTTCCAGAAAAACATCTATTTCTGCTTTATTGACTATGCCAAAGCCTTTGACTGTGTGGATCACAATAAACTGTGGAAAATTCTGAAAGAGATGGGAATACCAGACCACCTAACCTGCCTCTTGAGAAATCTGTATGCAGGTCAGGAAGCAACAGTTAGAACTGGACATGGAACAACAGACTGGTTCCAAATAGGAAAAGGAGTACGTCAAGGCTGTATATTGTCTCCCTGCTTATTTAACTTATATGCAGAGTACATCATGAGAAACGCTGGACTGGAAGAAACACAAGCTGGAATCAAGATTGCCGGGAGAAATATCAATAACCTCAGATATGCTGATGACACCACCCTTATGGCAGAAAGTGAGGAGGAGCTAAAAAGCCTCTTGATGAAAGTGAAGGAGGAGAGCGAAAAAGTTGGCTTAAAGCTCAACATTCAGAAAACGAAGATCATGGCATCCGGTCCCATCACTTCATGGGAAATAGATGGGGAAACAGTGGAAACAGTGTCAGACTTTATTTTTTTGGGCTCCAAAATCACTGCAGATGGTGACTGCAGCCATGAAATTAAAAGACGCTTACTCCTTGGAAGAAAAGTTATGACCAACCTGGATAGTATATTCAAAAGCAGAGACATTACTTTGCCGACTAAGGTCCGCCTAGTCAAGGCTATGGTTTTTCCTGTGGTCATGTATGGATGTGAAAGTTGGACTGTGAAGAAAGCTGAGCGCCGAAGAATCGATGCTTTTGAACTGTGGTGTTGGAGAAGACTCTTGAGAGTCCCTTGGACTGCAAGGAGATCCAACCAGTCCATTCTGAAGGAGATCAACCCTGGGATTTCTTTGGAAGGAATGATGCTAAAGCTGAAACTCCAGTACTTTGGCCACCTCATGAGAAGAGCTGACTCACTGGAAAAGACCCTGATGCTGGGAGGGATTGGGGGCAGGAGGAGAAGAGGACGACCGAGGATGAGATGGCTGGGTGGCATCACGGACGTGAGTCTGAGTGAACTCCGGGAGGTGGTGATGAGCAGGGAGGCCTGGCGTGCTGCGATTCATCGGGTCGCAAAGAGTCAGACACGACTGAGCGACTGAACTGACTGAACTGAAGTATAATTAAAAGCCTGTGTGATAAGCATATATCTACTTCTGTATAGCTCAGATGAGATGAACTTCCATATGACTTTTATTATTACTAAAGGCAGGAAAATCACCAGGAATCCAAGGTATTCCCCAGCCACCACCAGGAACAGCATAATGCAGCTGGTGAAGATAAGTTGACCTTAGTTCTGGTTCTGTGTCGACAGTGAATTGTTCAGTCAGTTCTAGCACTGAGGCAACATGTAGGCAACCAAAAGTCACACTTGAAATGATATTCTGAACAGAGAAATCGCACTTGTTTAACCAAAATAAGGCAAATTACATTAGGTCTTCAAGGATTCATCAAGATGTGGTCTAAGGACTGAAAAAAACTGAAAAATTTAAAGACTGAGGAAAAATAGGTGAAATCCTCTGAAGCATAGGGATAAAACACCACAAAAAATGTTGGATATTCATAACAAAAACTGTTTTCAGGTGACTTCCAAAAATAGAGCAAGTATTTTTGATTGCAAATGTCTATTCATATCTGAAGCAAAGGCCCCTCAGTAGAACTAACTGAAATATACCAAGACAAAATCTGTCAGCCTAGGAAACCAAGGGATAGAACCATCATTAGCAATTAGAGTAAAATCATTAAAACTTACCGCTGGGATGAAGCATCAACCAGTCCAAACACATGATGCACATCCCCACTTTTAGGGCTTCGGCTTTGCTTCTGCATCTCACTGCAGCGCTTTCCTCGAGATGCACGTGGCTCCTTCCTCATCTCCTTGAGAGAGATTTCCCCCATCACTCTATTTGTAAACACCCACAAATCCCTCAGGCCCACTCCCAGACTTTGTCTTTCTCCAGGGCATTTATCAACCATCTAACATACTTCGCATATTACTTACGTACTTTATTATGCTTACCCAGACCTACTAGAAAATGCAAACAGGAATTTTGTTCATGGCTGTAACCCAGCACCTGTACAGTACCTGGGATAAGGTAGGTGCTCAGACAGCATTTGCTGAGAAGAAGTGAGAGAGAAAGGGAAGGAGGGAAGCAAAGAAAGGGAAAAAAGTGAGGAAGCAGTTAATTCTGTATGTTTAGCATAATGTATGACAGTAAAACAATTTAATGACAAGTCAATCAAATGGCCAGCTGACTAACTTTTCATACACTTTACCTACTGTCCACATGTCCACAAGACTAACATCTGTGGAATTATCATTCCATACCACAGAAACTGGAAATCTGTAGTGATACTACATTTCATGTTTAGAGTAAATACCCAATAAAGATACACATATACACTGAATTAAATCCACTATTTGGCTGTTAAACTTGGGTATCATATAAGAAAAGTTAATGTCTCTGTACTATATCTTAATACACTGGACCTTCATAGATATTAAGGAACTGTTCTTTGAAAATAAGTATTATTATCAGCCAGCTAGAAATAATATGAGACAGACAAGAAGCCATTATATATATATATAAAAAAAAAAACTTTTTAATTCTGATTGCCAAATTATTTAAGGCAGGTATAAAAAAGGAAAGCATTCAATATACATTTTACATAAAATAAACTAGATTACAGCATAAAACAAGTAACCAGGCAATGGCGTTAAAGTCTCTCTCTTCTAAAACTGGATAATTGTAAACATTTAAAAAAAAAAAAACTGCAGGACTATTCAAGTAATAGAACAATCACAGATGTCTCTGGTATGCAGGCTATTGGGTTATTTGCCATTCAAGATTATCAAAAATGACACCTCATTATTCACAGATGCTCATTATTTCCCCACTTTAATCTTTACATTATATACAACACAGTTTTTGTGGTACTGGCAACCCCATGCCTTCCAAAAGTATTTTTTCCACAATACACAAGTACAAACAGTGACTATAGGAACATTTTACACTGATGCGTCTTAACAGGAGCCACCATATAGACATCTAAATTGTACCAAAGTGTCATCATCACAGTTAGCCTTTCTGAGGGGTTTAGAGGAATTACATGAAAGATATGCAAGGTTCAGGCACACTGATACATAACATTATTTATTTACAATTGAAAAGCAAAAAAAAAAAAAAAAGAAAGTACACAGCCTTCTGAGGCTAACACTTTCCAACTTGACAAATACATTTTTTATCTCCTTTACTGAGTGGTTTGCGACTTGGCAGCAGACCCTGTGTGTGCGAGCCTGGTTACTGATACAAAAAGTAAAGAATATATATATATATGTATATATACATATATGTATACGTATATATATATAAAACAGAAGTTTAATTACAGCAACATTTGTTACTCTGTGATAAAATCTGTAATTTACAAAAATGAAATGACTGGTTTTTGCCTGCCATTAAGGCATTTCAAATTAACACCATGGAACTGATGTCTGTATAAAGCGCTTCCCCATGTGATCCAGTCACATGACAACGTACATTTCCAATCTTGTTATTCTCTGCAAAAGAAAAGAAAACCTTAGCAAATGTTCCATCCACATTTGACACTGAAAATAAGAAAACTCTAAGACCAACAGACACTTTAATCCTGTTCAATTCAAGGAATTCAATCCCAGAGAAAGTGAATGAACATAAGGGTAATAATACACAACATGAAAAATAAATTATTTTCCTTTTTAAAACAACTTGAGCAGTAACTGAAAATATCAAAGAACAAACATTGCTTTAGCACTATGAGAGTAAATTCCTTCAGCTGCAACTTCATTTTTAAACAAAATAAAACAAAGGGAGTTTTAACAAAGCACTGAAGACAACTTAAGAAAGTTTCAACTGTTTAAGAAACAGATCAGCTAATTACTAATGTACATTACAGCTATAAAAATGAGGTTCATGGTATAGAAGCTGCATCTGAAACATGGTAACGTAATAAGTACATTCACTACAACAATATCAAACGCTTAGGAGCTAAGTTTTTGGTCTAAAAAAGCCTACATTTGTTTCCTCCCACCCATTATGATGTATCTATCTAGAAAACTGATTCAAAATATGACGCTATTTACCTTCTTTGTGCAGGAAACATTCCTGATGCAGATGCCTGTGCAGCCACCTGCTGAGAGGCAACGAGGGCAGCAGAGGTCAAGCCTAATGGGGGGAAAATGCAGGGTTTCTGTGACTTTCAGAAAGGTTAAGAGTAGATGCAGGTCCAATGGTGAAAGGTTGCAGACCAGTGAGTAGCAATCTGGCCTTTGTAAACACACACACACACACACACACGCGCGCGCGCGTGCGTGAAATGTTTCATGTAGCAAGGACAGACTACCAACTACTCGGTCTAACCAGAATCCATCTCTTCATTGAATACTCTATGGTTTTCTTAATAGCTATTCAAAGAGGATACAGCATTCCATCTCTCTGGCTCTGCATGGTGCTAAATGGTTTGCACGCATTTCTGAATAGGAAGCCCAGGAGAAATAATAGGTACCAGGTAACAACAGGAATCAAAAGTCACAGTGAATTATAGGAGCGACACGCTATTTGCTTAGAATACAATACTTTCATGATAACTTTTATCACTTTAACATTTTCCCCAGTGACTGAACACAATGCATCCCATAAGGTACATGGAATCACTGAACTGAACTTAGAAGCAGTCTTAACTTTCACCCTGCAGGAGCAGGGGAGCAGTTAACAGACTATAATAGACCCAAATGGCATGAAGTTGCCTAACAGGAAATTCTTTTAAATTCTATAGAAAACAATCACGGAAAAAAGGCAGAGGAAATAAAGTAAACCCTGAGGAAATGACCCCTATGTTCTCCATGGCTTCTTTAACACCACTATTTGACACCAAGTAACATGGAATGAATAAATTAAAATGACCCTCTCACATTTGGTATCTCTTCATTGAATACTCTATGGTTTTCTTAATAGCTATTCAAAGAGGATACAGCATTCCATCTCTCTGGCTCTGCATGGTGCTAAATGGTTTGCACGCATTTCTGAATAGGAAGCCCAGGAGAAATAATAGGTACCAGGTAACAACAGGAATCAAAAGTCACAGTGAATTATAGGAGCGACACGCTATTTGCTTAGAATACAATACTTTCATGATAACTTTTATCACTTTAACATTTTCCCCAGTGACTGAACACAATGCATCCCATAAGGTACATGGAATCACTGAACTGAACTTAGAAGCAGTCTTAACTTTCACCCTGCAGGAGCAGGGGAGCAGTTAACAGACTATAATAGACCCAAATGGCATGAAGTTGCCTAACAGGAAATTCTTTTAAATTCTATAGAAAACAATCACGGAAAAAAGGCAGAGGAAATAAAGTAAACCCTGAGGAAATGACCCCTATGTTCTCCATGGCTTCTTTAACACCACTATTTGACACCAAGTAACATGGAATGAATAAATTAAAATGACCCTCTCACATTTGGACAGCACTTCCTACTTTTGGAAATACCTTCAAACGTATTATCTTGTATTCAGACAGCAGAGTAAGAAGGAACCTGGCAAGCAGATACTTGTCCACAGTTCAATCTGTATCCTTCCAAAATTCCTACGTGGAAGCTTTAACCCCCAAAGTATTTGGACCTATACGGGAAGTAATTAAGGTTAAATGAGGTCCTAGGGGTAGGGCCCTGATCTTGTAGGATTAGTGTCCCTAAAGAAGAGACAGTAACTCTCTTCCCCCTACCTCCTGGTCCCCCAAGAAGTCACAGGAACACCTAAGCAGGATGGTGACCATCTACAAGCCCAGAGGAGAGGTCTTTCACCAGAAATCAACCATGCCTGCACCCTGGTATCAGACTATCAGCCTCCAGAACTATGAGGAAATACATTTCTGTTGTTTAAAGCCATAAAGCCTATGGTATTTTGTTACTGCAGTCAAAGCTAAGACAGCAAGGTCCTAGCAAGTGCTCTAGTGGTAAAGATATTGCCACTCCCTGCCCAGGCCACGAGCTGACAAAGCTAGGACCACAAACTGTCTGTGGTTCCTCACGTCAGTGCTATGGCTTTTTAAAATGTTTCTCCTCTTTACTACAAGTTTCAGTAGCAAAGGGCTGGAAGTCTCAGGATTAGGTTATAAAAAGCGTTGAGCCCGACCACATGACTCCCATTACTTCCCTGGGAAAAGGAGCAAGTTGGAGGCCTGAAGAGATCAAGGGAAGTCATTTCACCAAAGCCTCCCACCATCCCTCCCTGTCTTCCACAGTTTTCCTGAAGCAGCTATCTGGTCTTCGGATTGTTATATTCCGTGCCGCAGACACCGCCCACTACCAATAACAACAATAAGTGACAATTACTAAGTGGCAGCCACGTCACGTCTCATCAGAACACACACATATGGGAACAGCCTTAGCTGTGTCCCAAGGATATACCAGGAAAGAAGTGTTAAAGTCCCATCCCAGAGCTGACTAACTCAAAGCTCAACCTTTTTACTTGAAGACAAGAAAGGCAGTTTTGGCAACTGTTTTTCAAAGCAGGACGAACAAAGGCACAAGGAGGATGGAGCTGCTGACCTTGGAAAGGGTCATACTGCCCAGGGATGAGTGGGTAGCCCATGCCCACGTGGGTGTGGTGGTGAGTATGCAGGTGCCGCTGTCCAAAGGGGGAGTGGCGGTCCCTCTCCCTCTCGGCTTCCCGCTCCCGCTCAGCTGAGGCCTTTTCCACAGGCTGCAAAAGACAAGACAGAGATTCCTGACTTAATCCTTTGAGCAACAATTTGGAGGGGTGTACTAAACCTCCCTGGTCCCTTCAGCAGTGGGTGCTCCTAATATTAAGAAAGTAGTATTAAGAAACACAGAGTCTTAGAAATTCTTTTTTAATGGTAAATCATTTCAAAAGACGTGCATTTCAATTGTAATTAAGCCAACACTATAGTCCTGCTCTGCACCAAGTGACATCAATGTTCTCCTCAAATGACTGAAATAAGAGGACCTCTCTATTCCCATTCATAATTGCAGGGTTGGAATTGACGCAATTTCTTCCTAAAAACAAGTTTCATATAGGGATTAAGGAGGAGAAGGTGTTGCAGAGACCTCTTTAAGGTCAAGTTTTCTGACCTTATTTTCTGACCTATTTTAACTACATTCTGTGAGGAGGATTTATCTCACAATTTTAAACCTATCTTTATATTGGGCTCCATTGAGAACACACATCCTAATATTATATATTACATCAATATCAAGCACATGAAACCATTGCCCTGTGCCTCTGGAAGAATTCCAAAATCTTTCCATCTTTGAACACTCAGAGACGCTCCAGTCCTCTAAAATCATAATTTGACCGAGGATCCGGTGTTTCTGAGACATTTTTTACCCATTTGAACTTAACCAGCCTTTTACTAAAGCTCTTTTTCTTACTTGAAAAAAAACTTTATACTAGAAGGAGTGCTCACAGTTAAAGATGCATAAATCTTTTTTTTTAGCTTCTTTAGAGTTTCAGGTAGACACACTCAGATACACATCACAAAAGCCTTTATTTAATCTTTCCAACCTTCTTTTTTCTAGACCAGACTACCACATCCTTTGTATTTTCTCTCTTGCCAGTAGTCTCTGGGACTTTCTTTGCAGGGGGTGGGGAAGCAGAGCCATCTTTCACAAAGATGTATGTCTGAATCACCTCAGCAGAGTTACAGGGATGTGTGGAGGAGCCAATATCGAAGCAGAATGGATGCAGTCACCACTCTTTAGCCAAGTGACTCAGCGGCACACGAGTGCATCAGAAGTATTTTGCACTCAAGGTTGGTTCCTATGAATTTCAATGTCTGGCTGACTAGCATCCTCCTGGGTAAGCAAGGTAACAGATTTTCCAACAGAAGAGGCTGCTACTACGTACCATACATGCTTTAACATTTCTTCCCCTTGTGTGTGAAAGCATCTTATTTTGAACATGCCATTCTTTCCTTATTAGAAAACAACACAAAACAAAACAGCATTCTTAAATCACAGCTGGGCTCCCAAGCCATTTATATTTCAAGACCGTTCTCTCGCTTGTCCCCTTTCCCCCTAAAACACAGTGCTTTTAAGTGACAACAAAAGGGAGCTTACGGCAGGAGACTTGCTGCGGTATTGGTTGGCATGCTGCTGGAGCAAATCCAGTGCTTTCGATTCAGTGGCTGCTTTCGTGTTGATGCTAGGGCTGGTATTGACTTTCTCTGCCTCTTCTCTCCCTGACATCTTCCCATAAACAGGATAATGAAATCCTGGAGAGAGATAGGCGCCTGCAGACACACAGCAAATGCCACATCAAGTTACGAATGACATCTTTAAACAAAAACAACAAACCACTTGGGTTACATGAATTTGGGATAAGAGTCGGAGATCTTAAAAACAGGGAATATTCCATTAAATATGGGCTACATCGTCTTTAAACTGTATCGAGGTTCTCCGATTCCCTTCTCCCAGTTAACCCATCCTGATGATCAGAGGTTCTAAAAGAGAATGAGCTTACAGCCATTTCATCTGTTCACGTGTGCAATTAAGACAAAAGAACAATAACTGTAATGACTATGACAATAAGTGTTCAGAATGTATTCCTAGGCAATAAAGTATCTGTCTCATAGCTACAGCAGACCATCAGATCCTACGGAAACTACAGCTAGTTTGACATTTCATCTAAAAAAAAAAAATCTGCCATTAATTCCATTTCACCTTAGGGACGTCTTTAAATAGCATTAAAAACAAACCAAACAATGTCACTCTTGAAAGCCTCTAATTTATCCAGAATTTTAAAACAGCTAGTACTTGAACACAGCCTCTTCCCTCCAATACAGTGAGAACCCACGACACGTACCGGGGTAACTGTGCATTAGGACGGGAGAAACGGCCCGGTACGCAGGGTGGCTTGGGTCATACATCTGCGGGTAAGGATAAGCGTGCAGGTACTGAATGTAGGACTGGTGCTGACTCATGGGCGAGGAGACAGCCACTCTGCTTCCCCGAGAGTCCTTCCAGTTCACGGGCGTCTTCCGATCATCGGTTTTCAGTTTGCCCTCATCCAAGGACTGAGAATCAGGACGTTTGGCCTCTTTGGGCTCCTCTTTGATGCTTGTTAACGATACAGGAAGGCTGGACACACCACTCTCTTTGTTGGGGGTTTTTCTGGGACTATCCTCTTTTAATTTCTTTTCTCTATCAAGTTCTTCTGACTTTTGTGGATCCAGGTATTTGGGTTGGTATACATAATGATGCCATGTCCTTGTATCTGGATCCTGGTTTTGGAAAAAAGACTTATTAAAATTAAATTAACATTTTTAAGAAAAACTCATTCATCGCCATGACAGCACTATTACTATTACTTCTAATATTACTAAGGTAATATTTATTTATATGCTTACACTGTGAGCTTTACTGCCTCCTCTTATGAAGGAGTGATGTCTAAGGCTGGCATGGTTAATGATCTCTTTTACAGAAGACAAAAGCAAAGCTTTTAAAGCTCAAGTAATATCAGGGTCACAATGCTGCCCAGTTTGTGGAGCTGGGCTTCAAAACTAAGCTTGGCTGGAATTCAGAGCTGGGGTGTTAATGTCAATTCTTAACATTAAATAACACCCTCAGACATACTCAATCTAACTCTTGTTTTTCCCTTACTATCTTACATAGGTAAAAAGAATATCAAAAACTCAAGCTGATAATAATAAGTTTTATCTACTGTTTAAGTTTTAATATAGCTTAAATAATTATATCAATTAACATCATTTAGAGGGGGAAACTCTTGGTTTCTTCACCTACTGCAGCCAAGGCTAAATATAAACCAGATCGTTTCATTAATCAAAACAAAATTAAAAATTAACACCACAGATTATGGCTTCACTACTAGGAAACAAAGGCATCCATAACACACACTCCCACCCCGCTACCCCCCGCAACTGTACAGTTCTAATGCAGCCGTGATGCCACAGCCTGATTCGACTCCAGAAGTGGACAAACTGAGGGTCTTTAAAATGGTCTTTTGGCTCCCCTGCAACACATCCCATTCATGCTACAAACCCACTGGGTGCTTAGGGTTAAGGCCCAACTTTGGGGCAGAAATAAGCATGAAGAAAGGATTCTGTTGCTCTGATTCACCGGGAACCTCTATATGCCCCCTCTAAGTGAGGGCTGGGGTGCTGGGAAATACCAGAACTAATACTTCTGGGACGACAGTTGAGACAGGACGTCTGAATCGTGACAGAAAATGCTAGCACACGTGTGGTTTCACGGTGACCGATTTTCAGGTGTCGGCACATTTAACCCAGGCTGGCCGACCGCGGGGCTCTGGGATGACTGCCCGAGGCCCATCCCCTTATCTCCTCACTCTCCTCACAAGCGAGAGGCACTGAGCCCTGCTTTGAGGCCCTTCATGTAGCACATAAAACAGAAGTCTAGATGCCTCAAGACACTCCAAGTTTCATTAAAAAGGCTAAGTAGGAAATGTGAATTTAAGGACGCTGTCTTAATATCCCCAGAAGATGCCAAAATAAATTTGGAAATGTGAAAGAACAAATTATTTGAGTTCTCAGACTCAGAATCTCGGAGTCAGAAGGGACCTCAGCCTCCACAGGATAGAATTCCCTCACTTTGGACTCAGTAAGACAATAAGGGACATCAGAATCAGTTAAGGCAGAGAACATGAATCTGCAAAGCACACGGCCGAGATTCTTTTCACTACACCAGGAGACAAGGAAATAGTGATCAATGTACATTTCAGAGGTACACAAGAAATCCTGAGAGAATCACTTAAAACACTTTTCAAGAGCGGAGAAATCCAGCCTAAGGAACCCTTGGCTGATTTCCTGTGAAGAATTCTAACCAGATCAAGACCAGCCATGTACAAGTCTCAGGCCGCTCTCTCCCTGTGGGGGCCACGCTCCCCAATCTTACTTGTTTAAATCTCGAGGTTGGGTCTACACCTGTCTGCTTCATAGAGTCCATGACAGATTTCATTTCTACAGCCTCCTTAATAAGCTGGTGGTTTTCCATCTGCTTAGCTTTGAAGCTGTCGGCCTGAAGCTGCTGCTGGTGACTGGAGAGAAGCTGCGATTTACCTGTCTCCTCAGTTTTATTAGGCGCTGACGGCCCTAGTCTAGAATGGTTTTTGTTAGGCTCCGGAGTAGAGGGAGCTTTTGAGACTGTGGCCGATGGCATGTTTTTCTGTTTACTGTCCTCCTTGCCCAGCTCTTTCAAAGGGAGCTCGTTTTTCCTTTCACAGTCTCCTCTCCCAGTTTGGGCCATTTTCTGCTCCGCCAGCCTCTGGTCCTCATAGTACTTCTCGTACTGCTGTCTATAGGCAGGGCTGGTGGCCATCACAGACTTCTGGTCCATATAGAGCCCGTAGGCATACTGGCCGTAATACAGTGACTGAGCCAGGGCTGGGTGTCTCTGGGTGATCACCGACTGGTGCTGAGGCTGTAAGGATGCAGGATTATGGTCCACTTTCTTAGCCTCGAGCTGCTCTGCCTTGTCTTTTTTATCCGCCTCTTCCTCAGACTCCTTCTTGATCTTCATCCCCTGTGTGCTCCCGCCATTCCCAGCTACAGGGGCGCCCACCTGCCCAGGGTGCATGTAACTGGGAGAATAATAAGGATCGTAGCCATGGTAATAGGGAGAGTGGCACTCTTTCATTTGAGATGATTGTGCTGTTGTTGAAGAATGTCCTTTCGCAGCGCCGTCCTTACTAGAGAGTATATCTGATGGGGAACTGGTCTTCGACCTCACGCCCTCTGACCTGCTGTCAGAACCACCGTCATCAGCAGCATCGGAGATGTCTGAGTAGGCGGGGCTGCTCGTCTTGGCTGCAGAACTCTCGGCTCCGTTCTGGGTCAGCACGTGCAGCGGGGCCATGGGCGCCTGTCCATTCACCAAAGTGCTGCACTCCATCCTTGAGGCACTCCCAATGGAAGGGCTAGGAGCGTTGTCTGTAAACGTGTAAACCTTATCAGCCTCGGCTTTGATACTAGCCATCCGACTCTCTTGAGACTCGGACAGTCCATTTGCCAGCCCTTCATTCTTGCTGAGATGGTCCTTTAAAAAATGTCCGGATAAATCTTTCCCAGTCCCCTTGGCATCCTCGAGTTTGCCCAGCTTTGCATCCATTTTCGGGCTCCCCGTCTCTTTCCCTTCTTTGTCCTTCAGCTTTCGCTTCTCCTTTTTCTTTTTGTCCTTGAGTGACACGAGGGCTGGGTTCACGGTGATGGGCTCCCCCATAATTGTGGGCTTTGGCTGAATGGGTTTTAACGGAGGACTCTTTGGTGTGGCCTGAACGACCGTGGTCAGTCCGGGTATGGCCCCCGTGGTGGTGCTTGGAAAGGCTGCAGTGGGAATAGCGATCAGCTGCGGGGGTGTGGGAGCCGGGGCAGGGGCGATGGGCCGGGCAGTTTTTAGTTTAGACAGGTTTTTGTCCATTTTGCAATTGTTGGCTTTTTTGCCCTTTTCTTTCTCTCCCATAGTTTTCTTGTCAATTAATCCTTCTGCTTCCAGTTTGGGCATTTCCACAGTCAAACTGCCGTCCACTGCTGAGCAGCTGTCTAAGGTGGCTGTCATGTTGGAGATGACTGGAAGATTACTGAGGTCATTGTTAAGACCCTTCTTTTTGCCAGAATTCTTCCCAGCCTTCGCTCCAATAACAGAACCTGGGCCATTGCTCAGGAGCTCTCTCTTTCCCTTGGGGGTCCCGGGGGGGTTCCCTGAGCCAGGGGACACTGGCGCCTTCACCTGCTCATAAGTTGATACACTTGTGCTTGGCTCGCTGCATTCCAGCGCCACATTGCTCAAGGCCTCCTCGCAGTCTGAGATCTTGTCCTCACTATCTGGTTCGAACTCCAGCTTGTTCTCTGGGTCTAAGTGGGCATGAGCCTGGTGGTACCTGAGGCCGTTGATGTGCTTGTACTTTTTGTTGCAGTTTGGGTGGGGACAATCAATCAACACAGGAGAAGAACAGCCCTGGTCCAAAAAAGTCGCCTCTGGTTTCCCTTGAGGGGTGGTGGGAGTGCTTCTGGAATTTGTGCGGACACGCTTCCCGGGCTTACTGTCCTCGGAGCTGGAGTTCAGGTCTAGCTCCATCGGAGGCTTGTTTTTCCTTTTGTTGGTGGAGGAGGGGCTGGCTTTGATGTCCTCAGCAGCACAATTCGGAGGTGTCCTCCGCCCGCTGGCGTTGAGGCTGCCCCGCCTTCCCTTCCCATTGGCCCCCCCTCTGTTCTTGTTCTGCAGCCCTCTGGACTCCATGAAGCTGGCCTCCGAGCCCGGGGCAGCTGCGGTAGACCTTGCTCTTTTCCCGCGGCCTCGGCCCCCTCTCATCTCCAGGTCGCTGGTTGGTGACTCGCAGAACCTAGGGAAGCAAGTAACAGCCGTCAAAACGAGCATTTGAAATCACAAGGCACGCAATGTAGTAAAGAGCAGTCAACACCCCAGCAGCTTGAGGGCTGGGACCGATGAGGAAAAGACACCCAATTCTTCCACTGACAATTTCAATACCTATGACAGATCAGGCTACCAATGGCTTACGTTCTTCCTCAGAAAACCAGCTCAGGTAGCTAAGTTTCCAATGCAGTTCAAATTCCCATGTTGACAAAAAAGAAAACAAAGGAGATAAAGGAGGGGCAGGAAATAGCGATCACCCTAAAAACAAGCAATGAGGCATCTGCATTTTATTGTGTTCAATCCTGAATTGCTCATTGCTCTTTTGCTTGGTTTCAATTACAAACTGACTTTCAAGTATTATTAATCTCTCTCTGTAGTTTCCTTGCAAAGAGAAGGAGAAGGGAAGAAGAGGAAGGAGGAGAGAAAGACAGAGGCTGAAATTAAAGGCCCTGTGCCTACCTGGGAGGGGCCCAGTCGTGTTTGGTGCAGTCCAATAAGGTCCCTACGTAAGTCTTGTTCCTCCACGTGACATTGACCACTAGGACACCTGCAGGAGTGGGGAATGAAGAAGGACCAAGGTTAGCACAAATTACCCTATTTCCAGTTCATTTATTATTACTATTCTTTTTACCAGCAAAGCTCTTTTCTCATTTGCTTTCAAAAGCTGTGGTTTGCATTCTTCCTCTTTCTGGTTTCAGTGACCTCAAGCAAAAACCCACAGGAAATCGTGTGTGTGTGTGTGTGTGTGTGTGTGTGTGTGTGTGTGTGTTCATGAGCATACTTGTGTGGTACAAAAGGGTAAGGCTGTGTGTGAGAGGGTAATCAAGATACTGCTGACAGAAGGAAATGGTTTTTGCCATGTCCTGCTGTAAAACAGCAACACTCACCTCTTAATTTTTCTATTATTACACATAATTGCTTTCGTTTGGCAAGCAGCCAACAAAAACTAAGCGCCAGTTACCAGTGCTTAAGACAGAAAGTGACTGAAAGGAATCGGTTTTGTTTCCAATTCAATAATATAAAATAATGGTGATTTTTATTTAGGGGAAAAAATGATGTGCATGCAAGAGGGAACTTGGAGTTCGGTTAGGAGACAATCAGCTATGATTTATTTTTCCTAATCCTCTCCTCTCTGGCTTTGTGAGACAAGAATTAGCCTTAGTATGGTATCTATTTCACTGTTTGGTCTTGTTTCCTATTAAGGACTCCTAAAATAGCCCTCTTAAGAAAATATATGTACACAATACATTTGCTCTTGGGGTTATCTTTAGAAGCAACTTTAGTAAGCATTTGCAACAGAGGATAAGGGGGAAAAAAAAAAAAAACCCTCAAAACCAACACGCTTGTTTCCTGCAAGCCGTTCTGCTTTTCCCAACTGCTTTGCAGACAGACAATTTAATTTAGCACTGCATCTGTGAATTACTAAACTTAAGTGCACTTAGTATACCAAATGTCAGAGGGAAACATATAACACCCTCTTTACTTCTCCAGAGCACAAGTGCCTTTAAAAAAAAATAAAAAAACGACTCATTTCTTTAAAAGCACACATTAAAAGGAGGTAGATTTTGCTTTTGAGACATATATAAACTATTAGGGTAAAGAAATAAAATATGTGTGTCTTAGTTTCTATAAACCACCAGTCTCCCTTCTTCCTTGGAAACACCAAGAGATAATACTCAAAGTCTGTTTCTAGCTGGTTTACACACCTGCTCACTGCTATTTGAATTCTGCAGAGAACTTGTATTGAACTCCTTTGTGGTAAGGGACACCGCACAAGGTAAGACTCATTTCCTTGGGAATGTCTTTAATAGCAGGTAAAATATTTGGATAGTTGGGACTCAAGTAGTGGGGAAGAAAGGATTTCTTTCAAAAGTCCCAAAAAGAGATTTAAAAATTGTTTCCCATATGGTCTGTGTTACTATTACTTAGGTGCCAGCTGAATTTACTCACTATATCAATGGGGGGGAGGGGGGAATTACACGAAGGAAAGTAAGCATTTCCTCAAATCATAGTTGATTCCATTCTAATTCCTTCACAGGAAAAAAAACCACTCAAGTCATTGAGTATAAAAATGCTTATCGAGATGAGAGTCAATGGTAATTAGGCACTTGGTAAAAATGTGCACAAGACCGAAGAATTGGAGAAAAGGATTCTTTACAAGCACAACCCTTCAGGAAAAGGGAGGGGTGGAGACAAGGCGAAGGGGAAGACGGAGCTGGTTTTCTCATCATCTGCTCTCTGGGGCAGTGTGTGTGGTGTCAAAGACCTTTGCAGCTGCTTAAAATTCTTTAGCATGTCAGCTATATTTACAGTGCAGGAATATATTTGTATTGCCAGAAGGTTACTGCGTTTTAGCTTAGATGCAATAGGCTGAATCACTGCGTTCCTGAGTCCCTGATGTAGCACAAATGTATAATTAAAATTGCTTGAAAGGAAACATGAAAGAAACAACAAACCCTCCATTCTTACAGTAATAAAATTAAAAACAGGAAAAGTCTGCACAGACACTTAACATTTGTCTGCTGTGAAAGGCTTTTGTTATTGCTTTTCCCCTAAGGGTTTCGCGTTTCCAGCAAATGCTGGCCATGGATTGGCCGGCGCCTGCTGGGAACGCCAGCGTCTGATTGGCTGAGCCGAGGGCGGCCGTCCGGAGCAAAGGCTGGGGATAAAGGAGTATCGCCGGGGGAAGAGGAGGCGGCCCGGCTGCCGCAGCGGTGGACCGTCCACGAGGCGGGGGCACGCTCCCCAAGCCGGGGTTCTCTTGGGGACAGAGGGCTGCCCAGCTGCGTAAATCCATGCGGGCTGGTCCGTGTGATGAAAAGCTACTGTCCACGTGACCGCGCTGAGTTTCCCACCACGACCCACGCAGAGTTGCTCCATGAAGCACACCAGCCTGCACACCACCCTCACCATCGAATTCCTGGTCTTGGAACAGGACAAAGGGAAACCGGGGAGCCAGAGAGGACGGACCCCAATATGCAGCAGTTAATCACTGAGTATGTGGGCTTATCGGGTGAAGCTATCACAGGCGAAACAACTCCACACGGCAAAACTATTCCCATCTCCTGATACTGTTTCTAGACGCCACACTTATCTAAGTACAAGTAACAATCACCATTATTAGCACTTGGTGGGAATGAAATTCTTTTTTAAAAAATGTCCATTTTCAACCTAAAAGGGCCTCAATAAGTTAGGCTAATTTTCCTAGAATCCCTCCATATTTTAAAAGATGCTCAAAATAAATGCTCTAATCCCGGGAAGGTCTGAATAGTTTCTCTAATTAAATACGTGTGTTTGGTCTATTTTTCCCTCATATGCACAATCCACTTCACAATGTCATGGAATATTTATGTCAGCCTAGAATTCACATGCAGAATACAGGCATGCACATGTTTATGTGGCCCAATCTGCTCTGTATGGGAATGAGGGCTTAAGGAACGCTTCTCATATAAACTACAAAGCGTACTGTTTCTTTGTCAGGAAGTCTATGTTCAGACAACATCCCATCGTGAGGGGCCAAGTACAAAGGTAGTGTTGAACTCTAAAAAAACATATAAAGGACTTATCTTTTTGAAGTCACCACATCTTGAACACTTTCTAACCCGTGGTGATAGAAAACAGACTATACTTTGTGAAAATGAGTCCTTTTAAAAGTTCAAATTTTGTAAATCTGGGTATGGTTATTTTTCTCACATAAACTACAAATAAATGTACATTTATTCCAAAAGAATTAATTTTACTGCACATTTATTCTTTCAAACATCTTGCCAATTTGTCAGGTGCCGGGGACACTGTACAAGTCCTTTTCATCTTTATCATCTCAAGTATCCCACCAGATTGATCATCTTCCCTTCCTACCCACATAGGGCTTCCTTGGTGGCTCAGATGTAAACAATCTGCCTGCAATGCAGGAGACCTGGGTTCAGTCCCTGGGTTGGGAAGATTCCCTGGAGAAGGGAATGGCTACAACTCCAGTACTCTTGCCTGGAGAATCCCATAGACAGAGGAACCTGGTGGGCTACAGTCCATGGAGTCCCAAAGAGTTGGACACAACTGAGCAGCTAACATTTATACTTTTCACTTTTCCCACCCACAGACTGGGCATGGTTTTTCTCAAAATGCTAATAATGCCTGCCCTTTAATACTTTTTATTTGAAAAATGTCTTAAGATTACTAACAATGAAGAAAAAATAAAGCTGAAACGAGCAACTGGTGGTTTTGGGTGTGCTTCCCACATAGAGTTTTCTTCCTTGTATTAAGGGTATGTCTTAGATCCTAATGCACAATCTAAGCTGCCGCCCCCACAAAGCATTACCACTACAAGACAAGGAGGTGATCTGCACTCTGTAACGTGAGCCCCTTCCCTGCCTCTGCAAGCCAAAAGAGCCCTGAGATCCCATAAGGACTCCACATCCACGGCGTTCTATTATCTCCTCTTGTCAATACTTAGCAGGTAAGTGATCCCAGGGAGATGGTCAGGCCCATTAAGCATTTATTGTACATCTACAGGGTATACACAACACTAGGAATCTATTTAGTGCTATGGAATCAGCCATAGGTTGCCTGTAACTCCATCCAGACCTTATACTTTTAAAAGTCTGCAAACAGAACATAAGCATACCTGCTATTCCAGAAGTGGAAGCATAGTTAGCATATTACCCATACTAGAAAGTAGGGCCCTTAACCTGTCTTATTCAACTAGACAGACCCCGCAGAGACTTCCACAGTAACTGCCCTGCCTTAAGTTCCTGTTCAGAGGGAAGTCTTAGGCAACCAGGCTCCTAGACCAGTAATCCTAACCCTGGCCTCATCTGACTGCTCTAGGTAACTGAAGCAGATATAACTAAACAAGGACTTGCTTTGGGAACCTGAGCTAGTGATACGGAAACTGANAAAAAAAAAAAAAACCCTCAAAACCAACACGCTTGTTTCCTGCAAGCCGTTCTGCTTTTCCCAACTGCTTTGCAGACAGACAATTTAATTTAGCACTGCATCTGTGAATTACTAAACTTAAGTGCACTTAGTATACCAAATGTCAGAGGGAAACATATAACACCCTCTTTACTTCTCCAGAGCACAAGTGCCTTTAAAAAAAAATAAAAAAACGACTCATTTCTTTAAAAGCACACATTAAAAGGAGGTAGATTTTGCTTTTGAGACATATATAAACTATTAGGGTAAAGAAATAAAATATGTGTGTCTTAGTTTCTATAAACCACCAGTCTCCCTTCTTCCTTGGAAACACCAAGAGATAATACTCAAAGTCTGTTTCTAGCTGGTTTACACACCTGCTCACTGCTATTTGAATTCTGCAGAGAACTTGTATTGAACTCCTTTGTGGTAAGGGACACCGCACAAGGTAAGACTCATTTCCTTGGGAATGTCTTTAATAGCAGGTAAAATATTTGGATAGTTGGGACTCAAGTAGTGGGGAAGAAAGGATTTCTTTCAAAAGTCCCAAAAAGAGATTTAAAAATTGTTTCCCATATGGTCTGTGTTACTATTACTTAGGTGCCAGCTGAATTTACTCACTATATCAATGGGGGGGAGGGGGGAATTACACGAAGGAAAGTAAGCATTTCCTCAAATCATAGTTGATTCCATTCTAATTCCTTCACAGGAAAAAAAACCACTCAAGTCATTGAGTATAAAAATGCTTATCGAGATGAGAGTCAATGGTAATTAGGCACTTGGTAAAAATGTGCACAAGACCGAAGAATTGGAGAAAAGGATTCTTTACAAGCACAACCCTTCAGGAAAAGGGAGGGGTGGAGACAAGGCGAAGGGGAAGACGGAGCTGGTTTTCTCATCATCTGCTCTCTGGGGCAGTGTGTGTGGTGTCAAAGACCTTTGCAGCTGCTTAAAATTCTTTAGCATGTCAGCTATATTTACAGTGCAGGAATATATTTGTATTGCCAGAAGGTTACTGCGTTTTAGCTTAGATGCAATAGGCTGAATCACTGCGTTCCTGAGTCCCTGATGTAGCACAAATGTATAATTAAAATTGCTTGAAAGGAAACATGAAAGAAACAACAAACCCTCCATTCTTACAGTAATAAAATTAAAAACAGGAAAAGTCTGCACAGACACTTAACATTTGTCTGCTGTGAAAGGCTTTTGTTATTGCTTTTCCCCTAAGGGTTTCGCGTTTCCAGCAAATGCTGGCCATGGATTGGCCGGCGCCTGCTGGGAACGCCAGCGTCTGATTGGCTGAGCCGAGGGCGGCCGTCCGGAGCAAAGGCTGGGGATAAAGGAGTATCGCCGGGGGAAGAGGAGGCGGCCCGGCTGCCGCAGCGGTGGACCGTCCACGAGGCGGGGGCACGCTCCCCAAGCCGGGGTTCTCTTGGGGACAGAGGGCTGCCCAGCTGCGTAAATCCATGCGGGCTGGTCCGTGTGATGAAAAGCTACTGTCCACGTGACCGCGCTGAGTTTCCCACCACGACCCACGCAGAGTTGCTCCATGAAGCACACCAGCCTGCACACCACCCTCACCATCGAATTCCTGGTCTTGGAACAGGACAAAGGGAAACCGGGGAGCCAGAGAGGACGGACCCCAATATGCAGCAGTTAATCACTGAGTATGTGGGCTTATCGGGTGAAGCTATCACAGGCGAAACAACTCCACACGGCAAAACTATTCCCATCTCCTGATACTGTTTCTAGACGCCACACTTATCTAAGTACAAGTAACAATCACCATTATTAGCACTTGGTGGGAATGAAATTCTTTTTTAAAAAATGTCCATTTTCAACCTAAAAGGGCCTCAATAAGTTAGGCTAATTTTCCTAGAATCCCTCCATATTTTAAAAGATGCTCAAAATAAATGCTCTAATCCCGGGAAGGTCTGAATAGTTTCTCTAATTAAATACGTGTGTTTGGTCTATTTTTCCCTCATATGCACAATCCACTTCACAATGTCATGGAATATTTATGTCAGCCTAGAATTCACATGCAGAATACAGGCATGCACATGTTTATGTGGCCCAATCTGCTCTGTATGGGAATGAGGGCTTAAGGAACGCTTCTCATATAAACTACAAAGCGTACTGTTTCTTTGTCAGGAAGTCTATGTTCAGACAACATCCCATCGTGAGGGGCCAAGTACAAAGGTAGTGTTGAACTCTAAAAAAACATATAAAGGACTTATCTTTTTGAAGTCACCACATCTTGAACACTTTCTAACCCGTGGTGATAGAAAACAGACTATACTTTGTGAAAATGAGTCCTTTTAAAAGTTCAAATTTTGTAAATCTGGGTATGGTTATTTTTCTCACATAAACTACAAATAAATGTACATTTATTCCAAAAGAATTAATTTTACTGCACATTTATTCTTTCAAACATCTTGCCAATTTGTCAGGTGCCGGGGACACTGTACAAGTCCTTTTCATCTTTATCATCTCAAGTATCCCACCAGATTGATCATCTTCCCTTCCTACCCACATAGGGCTTCCTTGGTGGCTCAGATGTAAACAATCTGCCTGCAATGCAGGAGACCTGGGTTCAGTCCCTGGGTTGGGAAGATTCCCTGGAGAAGGGAATGGCTACAACTCCAGTNGATTGATCATCTTCCCTTCCTACCCACATAGGGCTTCCTTGGTGGCTCAGATGTAAACAATCTGCCTGCAATGCAGGAGACCTGGGTTCAGTCCCTGGGTTGGGAAGATTCCCTGGAGAAGGGAATGGCTACAACTCCAGTACTCTTGCCTGGAGAATCCCATAGACAGAGGAACCTGGTGGGCTACAGTCCATGGAGTCCCAAAGAGTTGGACACAACTGAGCAGCTAACACTTATACTTTTCACTTTTCCCACCCACAGACTGGGCATGGTTTTTCTCAAAATGCTAATAATGCCTGCCCTTTAATACTTTTTATTTGAAAAATGTCTTAAGATTACTAACAATGAAGAAAAAATAAAGCTGAAACGAGCAACTGGTGGTTTTGGGTGTGCTTCCCACATAGAGTTTTCTTCCTTGTATTAAGGGTATGTCTTAGATCCTAATGCACAATCTAAGCTGCCGCCCCCACAAAGCATTACCACTACAAGACAAGGAGGTGATCTGCACTCTGTAACGTGAGCCCCTTCCCTGCCTCTGCAAGCCAAAAGAGCCCTGAGATCCCATAAGGACTCCACATCCACGGCGTTCTATTATCTCCTCTTGTCAATACTTAGCAGGTAAGTGATCCCAGGGAGATGGTCAGGCCCATTAAGCATTTATTGTACATCTACAGGGTATACACAACACTAGGAATCTATTTAGTGCTATGGAATCAGCCATAGGTTGCCTGTAACTCCATCCAGACCTTATACTTTTAAAAGTCTGCAAACAGAACATAAGCATACCTGCTATTCCAGAAGTGGAAGCATAGTTAGCATATTACCCATACTAGAAAGTAGGGCCCTTAACCTGTCTTATTCAACTAGACAGACCCCGCAGAGACTTCCACAGTAACTGCCCTGCCTTAAGTTCCTGTTCAGAGGGAAGTCTTAGGCAACCAGGCTCCTAGACCAGTAATCCTAACCCTGGCCTCATCTGACTGCTCTAGGTAACTGAAGCAGATATAACTAAACAAGGACTTGCTTTGGGAACCTGAGCTAGTGATACGGAAACTGAAGTTGATAACAAGAGTAGAAACCTACAGGTCACAAGGTCCTGAAGGGTGAAAGGCCAATGGGTGGTACAAGGCCCTCATGTTTGTGTGTCCCTTTTCCCTTGTGCTACAACTCTAAAGGAGCAGGGGGTAGGGGGTGGAGACGCTCGCACTGGTATCTAGGCCTGTTCCATTAGTTTTTAGTCATCTTGCTAGAAAGACACTCCTGGAGGTTCTGAACTAAAATCTGTCTTTGAGGACCTAGGTCCTGGCTGTGCCTTCTGATACCCTACAGATAGTCCCCTTGACAGCCTTTCACCCACGCAAGGACAATGACCATGTCAACATTCCCTTCACCTCCTGTTGTCCTCTTTTTTTTTCCCCTCCAGCATAAATGAGTTTCTTCAATCATTCTTGATACCACATTTTTAACTGTCCTGGGGGCGGGGCGGGGGGGGGTGACTTTAACGATGGACTCATCCAAATTCCCAAAGCAAGTTAAGGCTTCTAATAAATTAGAACCAGAGACTGGGCTTCCCAGGTAGGGCTAGTGGTAAAGAACCCATCTGCCAATGTAAGAGAAAAGAGACACAGGTTCGATCGTTACGTTGAGAAGATCCCCTGGAGGAGGGCATGGCAATCCATTCTAGGTGAATCTCACGGACAGAGGAGCCTGGCTACAGTTCACAGGGTCACAAAGAGTCAGACACTACTGAAGCGACTCAACACAGAGAGACCAAGTCTAACATTCGCTCGTCCATGAGTTCTCTCCAGACGCAAAGACCTTGTACACCATAAAAAATGGCTACTTCCTCCTGGGTCCCCACTACACTCCATCCAAATGCACTCCCCAGTGGAGGCCCCCCAGAACCCATGGTTTCCCTCTGTGTCCACAGCTAGCAGCTTTTTCAGCCTCCCTATGGGTTAGATAGGGCCCTGTCCCTCAGTTCTGTAAAAGGCAAATGAACTGATAGGTGCCACTGCCAGGATTAGCCCAGAAGAATCTCCCATGCACATTCCTCTGATTTCTTCACCTTCCTGGCTGGCTGGGACAGAGACCATGGTGACTCTGAAGGTCACAAGAGGATGGAAGAGCCTGCTTTAGCTAGGAGCCTATGACAAGGAGAAACCCCACCCAATAGGAACACTGAATTCAGTCCACACTAGATGAGCAGTAAATAAACTCTTACCGTTTGAATACTGCTGAGACTGTTTTAACTTAAACTACATGGTCCCTTTAACAACTTACTCTACTCATATACACAAGAGGCCTGTCTCTTCCAACCAGACTCCATTCCTTGAAAACAGGAACAGTATCCCGCACCTACCGTACCTGTGGGCACAGTGCCCAGTACATGGAGGGAGTCCATTCAACTCCCAGAGGTTACCAGATGAAGACTGAAGAAAATCTAGATCTGAATGCCACCCAGTGTCTTCTTTTCACAATTACCATACTTTTTCAATAAGCATCGTCTCCCACTAGTTTAAAGATGATGGGAACGCTTTGTGGAGAGATTCTGCTCTGAAGATGTTATAAACATGGTTTATGAATTACTATTTCTGCTATTTGTGAAGATGTCTCCTCAAGAACTGGGCAAATGCCTGATTTCCCAGTGGATCAGCCAAACTCTGTTTATATTACAATTTAAACACTCTTGCAGAGTCTTTAAAGTGTCTCATCCCTGGGACAGAAGTCTTTGCCAAGCAGTGCAAATGCCAAATTTGGTCTCTGCCATCGTTTCTTGGCCCTCTTATTCAGACTGCCACATGTGGACAGCCAAGGTGTGCACTTGTGCACGAAATGGAAGCGTCATTGCAATAACACCAAAATGGAACCCACTCATGGCACCATCTTTTTAAGTTTATACATTTCTTTGCTTCTGTGTGTGTACGTATATGTGTGTGTGTGTGCATATGTGTGTTTTTTTCTCCCCTAGGAGAAAACACGAGTGACAATAAATATGTCACAATATGCAGCTTCCTAAGTACAGAATAAAGTTCATATATTCAGGATATCACATTACTCTTTTTAGACAATGTGACTACTGTACAAGGTAACATTTATCACCTCTCCTGTGTACTGAATCCCCTCCCTCTCGTATTTTGTTGTGCTGGCTTTATTGTGTCCAACACGGGTACTATTTAAAAAGCCAAGTCTTGTCTAGTACTTATTCATTTTTCCCGCTTCAGAGCTTCCAGCCTTATAGATAGGTCTTCTTCAAAGGTCAAGTGGAGTTTATCATTCTTGGAAAGAAAGAAAGATAGGAATAAGTCATGTCTGACACTTGTGATCCCATGTAGCCTGCCAGTCTCCTCTGTCCATGGGATTCTCCAGGCAATAATACTGGAGTGGGTTGCCATTTCCTTCTTCAAGGGAACTTCCCAACCCCAGGAATTGAACCTAGGTCTCCCACACTGCAGGCAGATGCTTTACCAACTGAGCTACGCAGGAAAGCAGACTTTGGGGGGGGGGATTTTAAATTCACAATCGGATTGCCAATGAGGCACCTAACAAAGAGCAGAGGGACTCTTTCCTATTACCTCTGCTAAAGATATACAGAGCATTAGGACCAGGAGTGTCACGTGGCCAGAAAATTCTTTTTTTTTTTTTTTTTTTATTAAAGAGCTCTACTGCTGGGCTGAATGTTTGAAGAGTCACTTTAACCACATCCTGTAATCAAACCATCTGGAACACAGTGCTGCGATTAGTCACCCTGAACACTGGGCTTTATCTGAACAAATAGTGGAGGCAATGGAGTTGGGAGATAGGGCAGCACTAACAAGGGGAAGCGTAATGAAACACTTCATACCCTAGCGTGCTGCCGCCCATCATACACCCCAGAGACGCACGACTCTGGTGTTAATGTCCAGCTTTAGGAAAGCACAGTGAGCTTAAAGATTAAAGGACCGAAGGGCTAAAAATCGCTGGTTTGGATAAATGGTCTCTGTCGAGGGCTGGAAAATGTTGGCACCACTCTATCTATGTAAATTATAACCTCTCCGATGACAGCTCAGCATTTCTAGCAGGGTTTGGTGTTATTTTCAGGACATTAAGAACAAGGTTCATTTATGGGAGGAGACTCATGATTCTTTATTTGCCACAGGTTAATCTGAACACTGAGACAGTTCTTTTTGGTTCATCTAAAGCCCGTCCATAAATAACATGAAAAAAATCTAAGACCTTAGTCCAAATAAATATGCTAAACCAATACCAAGAAGCAATTGCAAAATGCTGTTTCTAATCTACATTTTTAAAGACGGTATCTTTCTTACTTGACTAGCTTATCTCTTTAAAAAGTCCATTTGATTATCAGGATACAATCTATGGAATCTTAAAAAAACACACCTGAAAGGATTCCCGCTCCCAACCCCCCCACCTGAAATACATAGAATAAGCTCTAAAAAGAAGGAAAAAAAAAAAAAAAAACACTGGCTAAAGAAACCTTGTTTCCCCATGGGTCTTATGGTTTAATACACAAAAGAACACAGAGCCACTTCCATCACTGTCGCCTCCCCTGCAGCCTTTGTTCTGAGGCCTGATGAGCTGTATTGATTTGGGAAAATCATTGAGCTTCTTGGAAAACTAGACTCTCGCTTATTCACTGCCATCTATTTCTTTCCCGTGAAGACAGGTGGTCGATATCCAGTTGACTGGTCAGTGCAAAGAAGCTCTCACTGCTTTTCTTTTCTTGCTTCCCTAGAAACATTATCCTTCTCTACTTCTAGAAAACACAATGGCCTGTGAATAAGTCTTGTGGGGACAAAGAGGGAGCAGGAATAAGGCTTTTGTCAGGCACCCCTGGGGAACACAGAAATACCACCCCACATATTTGCATGGAAGCTTGCACTGCCTACCGATGATTACGGTATTTTCACTATCAAGAATTATGCAAGTTTCAGCACTCACAAAAATTTTGAGAGTCCAAAACGTAATTAAAAAAAAAAAAAATCAAAACACTCGAGATCAGTAGATCATTAGGGCCCAAATAATATTTACTCAAGAGGTGCTTTACTTCTTTTAATAGTTAGTGCTTATGTTTTAGCAAGTTTCATAGTTTATAGGTGTCATTTTAAATATAATCAGTAATATCTTTAAAAAAAATTGCTTTTAAGTTAGGTAGACACACACATCCTAAAGCAACATTGTGCTTAACGGCTTGAGGCTAGTTTTAAATATGTATACACACACACACACACAAACACACTTAGATCAAACACAGCAGCCATTAACACCACAATATATAGCCTGTGCTCCTTAGGCAGTTTCACTACTAGTTTCTGTGCCAAGTCCCTGCTTGGGGACAGCCAGCAGGACAGGTTATGATGCCACTGTTGGGACTGTGGGGGTGGGGAGAGGACAGGCCCCTTAGCTTGCTTCAACAAGGGCAGCAAGTCACAAACACTTACGTAGGCTGCATCAAAAATCACCCTTCATGTCCCAAGAAGATGCTTTTCAAACTGTGATCCATTAAGGCTCAGCCAAAGCACAACAGGTAAGAGATAAAGATGAAGGAGGGGGAGAGGCAGAAGGGAGAAAGAAGAAACAGAACAGAAAAAAACAGTCTCTGCGACAGACAATTAGGGCAATTTAAATGCATTAACTGAACAGGTACACGTGAGGAGTATATGTACACACATATGCACACATGTACACATTTGTACAAAGAGGCTTCATTTCTGGTCTTTGATGGAATGTTTCAGTAAGGTATCCCATGAGGCTTGATAACGTCGAGGTAAGCAACAGCACCACTCTGAGTTTCTGGGGCAAAGTTCTTAACTTGAACTTCTGCTCCTGGGCAGGCAGACACTGGTTTATGTGAAATCAAGATGCACTTATATGAATGACTTCAAGTGCCAGCAGGTTTCTCACACCCTCTCCTTTTCCGAGGGACAATTTCCTTATTAGAATAGGACAGCGATGTCTCACCTCTCCCCAGGCCTCCCCACCTCCCTCTCTTTCTCCCTGGGAAGATGAGGGTTCAATGCCAACAGTAACAGAATAGCCTCCCCTCCCCCAATCCAGTCTCACAAGCCTCAATTATTAGCTCGTTGGGAAATAATTTCTTTGTGTCCTTTAAATAAAAGCATTTCAAAGTTTGAGGAAGGTATTTGATAAGTATTTACTGAAGGAGGCCTACAATGAGCCATGATAAGGATATGGTTGTTTTTTTATTACCTCTTAACACATCATTCTTTTAAGAGGGTTATTTTTGGAGACAGTTGTGCAGGAGGGGCCCTGGGCAGACAGCACACGGCCAGCATACCCCCAGGAGGAGAAGGAAATAGCCTCTACACACTCCCACTTGCAGCCTCTCGGGCCACTGAAGATAAGCAACTGAAAGAATGCAGGCCTTTCAAATCATCAGGCCCAGTCGTTTCCTGTACTTAATATTAATTACAGGATCTTTTCAGCTAACAACTTCTACAGCCAGGATCTCCACATGCTGTTTCTGCAACTTGAAAAGCAGGGAAATAGACCAGCAAAACCAGACCAAAGACAGACTATCCTGAAGGTAGAACATTCCCTTCAACACCACTGCCCCTAAAAGAGGGGTCTCTGGGGCTAAAGGGGAAGAAAAGCACAGGAAGCCAGGAATTCAACAGACACCAGCCCGGTCCCCCGGCTCCTGATGCAGGCTGCAGTCTGTCTCTTACCCAATGCTCCCCTGAGGCAGGAGCAGGAGAAGAAGGAGCAAGAGGGGAGGCAAAGTAATCATTGAGATGAATGAAACAGAAAGATGCAAAGGAAGTAAAATCTAAGACTGAAAACCCTCACATATTTGGGGAAGGAGGTAGGCTGGCTCAGGAAAGGGTTATGGAGGCATCAGTTCTCGGAAACCTTTCATCATCTGTTTACCTCCCAAACCTCTTGCAGATCAATCTCGGTGGGTGATGAGCAGATTTAAATGCTAGTGGATTGCTTGGCAGAATCTATATAACACAACTGCAGATTTGGGGACTGTGTTTTAAAATACTTTCTTACCATCCCCAGTCCTTGAGATACAAGGAGACGGTGGGAACCAACTGACAATTACACTCACATCAAAAAGCTGCTACTGACGCATGCAGCTCCCTGGGACTGAAGAGCCAGCCTTCATATAAATTATGATGCTTTATTTAAAGCCAGAGTGCTTATTTGCTTTTGTGCCAGCTCTGGGCCCTTTTCATCTGCAGCTATACTGGGCCCAGGAGAGCACACATTCCTACAGCTCTGCTGGCCACCAGCTGTGTCCCTGTGAATCATAAAACCTCTGAACAAGCCATTCTTTACAAAGGCCAACAGCATTTACTGGAAATGATCACTCTGCTATTATTCCACTTGCTGAAATTTAAAATAGCAATTTACAACAGCAGCTGAAAAACAGGGAACTGCCTCTCTCAACTGTGTGTGTGTAAGTAAACAGGAAGGCTCTGTGTGTGTAAGCAAATAGGAAGGCTCTGATTAATGTGTATGGCACACAAAGGGTGTATTTTGTGTATTACTTAAAATTCACCATCTTTGCACAAATAAAAAGGAAACAAGGGATGCAGACGTCAGAGAAGGCAAAATCCGAACCCTCACAATGAAAGGCAATGGGTGAGTGAGGATTCCAAGTCACCAGTGACCCTCCCTGTTCTCACCTGGACCTGGCCATGCCCGGCAGGCAGTGCTGGAGGTAATTCACACCCTCTGCTAAGTAAAGCCACATAATTATGTCTCCGGTTCAGAATGTAATTTAAAAAAAAAAAAAAAAAGGAAAGAAACTGAAGGCATCAAGTCTAATCAAGCTCAGACTGCAGTCAGTTTTACTGCAAGGACTGGACAAGGGAAAAAGAAAGAAAGGATAAGAGTCACTGGGAGTCAAATAGAATAGCCTGAACTTCTGAAGAGACAGCTCTGGAGACAGACTCACCGGGCTCAAAGCTGCTTCACCTTGAACTATACCTCTCAGAGCCTCCATTTCCCCATCTACAGAGTAGGAATAATTTGAGTATCAAAGAATGTGTAAATTATGGAAAGCAATTAACATGCGCACTGACACAAAACAGTCACACAACAAATGAACTCTGGCTTCCTCACCTCTGGACTCTCCTGTAATCCAGGTGGAGGGAGATGTGAACATACTAAGAATCTCCTCAGAAATAAAGCTAGCATCAAGCAAGGCCTCCTGTATCTCTTCCAGAGAAAGCATCGTCAGACACGGGCACCTGCACTCATTATCCTGTATCCCTGGTGACCAGGCTTATTGTACATGTGTTGTATCTGTCTCTTAGAATCTTAGGGGCTGCAAATATTAAAGACTTGTATTATTTTTGATCAACAACAAGGTCCTACTGTATGGCACAGAGAACTATATTCAATATCCTATGATAAATCATAATGGAACATTATTTTTAAAAAATGTATATATACGTAAACCAATCACTTTGCTGTGTAGCAGAAATTAACACAGCATTGTAAATCAACTACACTTCATTTTTTTTAAATTTAAAAAAGGGAGTTTTGTTATTTCTAGACCTACCACCAATTTCAACCAATAAAAAGTCATCCTTCCTACCATATCCATTATTTAAAGCAAACATTTCCTCATTTCAACACCCAACAATAACGCCACTACGAAATCCAATCTAAATCACTGAAGCCTCATCTCTGGACTGGGGGTAAGGAAACCTCACGTCAAGTTTTCAAGAACAGTGAACTGAACCCCTGACATCTGTCTAAATTATCAAAAATAAAAATCAAGGTCCCCACCACCTGACAACAGAAACCAGGCCCAGCAGCAAGGCTCTTGGGGATGCAGAGAGATGTTAAATGCAAACTCATCTTTCCGACCCCAGCTGAAAAGACCAGTTTTCATGATAATGGTCAGAGGCTGTCTTCCCACCCTCCCCCACCCCACATTCCAAAGTTCTTATCTCTCAGGGAAGAAAACAGCCCCACAGAGTTACAAGTATTTCAATAACGTGCTTAGAGACCAGCTCTTTTCTGTAAACAAGCCTAATGAAGCGTGACTAATAGTGCTCTCTGAGAGCTGAGCGCGGAAAAGCGCCTTTGTTAGCACTTACTGGAGCGCCATCGTTTTCCTGGAGCAGAACAAAACTTGGCTGGTTATTGATTGACCAGCCTGGCTGGTGTCACTGCTTGGGTGTATGCTTCTATGTACCGTGTGTATAAATACATGTGTTTATGTGGACGCAGATGCTCTATACACACACTGATGCATACACAGTCACATGCAGCCATCTCAGCTAACTTTGGGTGGCATATCTTCTGCAAACCTGATGAAAGACTTAAGGCATCTAACTGTAACCTAATTCCTGTATCCCTTCCAGCCCTCGATATTCCCTAACATTTTCTCTCCGTGCAGTCAGTACCACAGACCTCAGTTTTACAGTCTGTAAACCGGCACTCCCATGGACACTGTGCTGTTTCCAAAGTCCTATGATTATATCCTAGAGGTGTTTTTCTTTTGCTTAATAAACTCCAAATTGCCAGTGTTTCCTTCCCCAATTCACTTACAGATTCTGAAATTTAGCCTCACATGATAAACGCTAAAGAAATATCCCATGAAGATGTGAATAACCAGCTAAGTTTTGTTTTATTCATACACACAGCAGTGGTGTCAGCAGGAAGATTTGACGTTGACCTGGACTTCTTTTTAGGACCAATAAGAATTTGTGTCAAAACGTGCTTTCCTTGTGACTCTGAGCACAAATTTCCGTATAAATTATTGACTGCACTTTGGCCTCATCTGAAACATTAGCCCCGCAGGCTGATAAGTTCTGACCCCAGGTGGCACATCAAGCCTCTCAGAAGAGGCAGGAACGTTCCTGCTTTGCACTGGGGACTAAGGCGTGAGAGCCAATCCATCAAACGCTCTGACAGCCTTTACGGCCTCCGAGCATTAAGTCCAAGTCAACCTCCAAGACTCCCATTGTTCGCATTCTCTTCCTCTTCTCCGGTCTGATGAAGGTAGGGTTGAGTCCAAGGCTTCAGCAAGAGAGAGGCTGTTGTGAGTAACTAAGTCTTTATTGACTCTGCCCTGCGGGGCAGCCGGTCTGAAGCCTTTTCCAGAAAGTAATGCACTGTTAATTGCTGCTCATCATCGGGGTGTGTTTCATACACCTCCTTCCACGGAAAGAAGACCTGACTCAACATTTCAACATCTTTCCAGGTTTCCTTGTAATTCTCCTGAGTGAAAACATTCTCTCTCTCTCTCTCTCCCTCCCTCTCCATCTCCACCAAAATCTGATTTGTATCCACCTCATATCCTGAACCTCTAATAACTGACGCAATGTTCGGTGGGACAATGCTAACACTTGGGAGTTGGCACATGGAACATTAATTCCCGCCCCCCACACCCGCCCCACAGCAAGTATCTGTGGGGATTGGTACACAGGGCAGGAAAATGCTTGATGGAGAAATGAGGTGCAAACATATTATTTCCTTCTGAGGTCCTTTGCTTAAAATAAAGATCTTTTCCAGCTAAAACAGGAAGTTAGATTTGTTAGCAGCTAGCAACTGACTGGATGGGGGTGAAGGTACAGAATTCCACTCAGATCCTGTGTGAGGACTGTCACGCTCTAAAGCAGTTGCAGAATTACTGGTCCACAGGCTTTCTCAGTTTTCTCTGAAAGAAAAACCAGGCAGATCAAACTAGCCCTCCCAGAAGAGAGGGGCCTGGTAAACTGTAAGCACCAGGGTACCCGGGACTGTCCCTCAAGTGCAGTGGGTGCCCAGACCAGGCCAGCCACACAGCAAAGTGCCCCCAGACCTGAAACTGTTGACTGACATAGCCTGAGTCTGACTGGTACCAGGGAGAAAATTACATGTTGACACCGCAGAAATCAAACTTCTTCGATACAGGGGAAAAAAAAAGGCAGAAAATCCAAACGGCTTAGTGTTTTACTGAGCTTTTGATTTAGAGGTTTTGGGTCATGAAGTCCGACAACAGTTAGCCACAAGACTGATTATGCTACTTTATTTCATACATCCCAATGTATGAATTAGTAACAGAAATTAGCACGTGTTTTTCCAAATGAGTGAACAGAGAGCCATTTTTCATTGTGTGTTTGATAGTGTACTGACTACAAGGTATGTGAATGTAATACTAGATTTGATAAGGTTTCCCAAGGGGTGCTAGTTAAGAGAACAAAGTTTCTCGGTGCTGCGGATTACATTTTCTGATGCCACTCAATTCAAGTTCAATATTAAAGAAAAAGAGAATTTTCTAATTCAACCAAGAATGCATGGTCAAAGCATTCAAGTATCAAATGATACTTGAAAGTACCATGGGCTACAAGGGCCAAACGTTTTATTTTGTAATGTACTCAAGACAAAACTGCATGTGTACCCTGTTCTTATATAAAAGATCTTTCTATGTCTCAATGCCCAGAAATTAAGAGAAAAGATTCTGAGAGAAATCAACTAAAATATTCAAGTAGCTTCTATATATAAAAACAGACTCTGTCTTAGAGTCAATAATATTAAAGCTGCAAAGGGACCAAATTGATCACTAAAATGAATTTGAGATTTGTTCACTGAATCTTGGTATAGTTGCATTTGGGGTCTCCTCTGAAGCTGCAAAGATGGCAATCCAAAACTATTAAAAGCAGCATTATTTTACACAACAGGCAGTTAACATTTGTGTTACTGTCCCCAGGGGGTAAAGACAGAACATAAATATAAGAACATTGATTGAGTGCTTTACTACGCATAGGTCACAAGAAGAAATGTTTTTTACATAGATTATCTCATTTATTTCTCAACGCCTACATGCCAGGTTCTTTTATTATCACTATTTTACCGATGAACAAATTAATGAATGACTTGCCCCCAGTCAGAGATTTGAAGACAGGCAAGCTGACTTTTGATACCATGCTTCTAAATGCATTGTATAAGTTTAAATAAACATACGTTTATGAACAACACAATTTCATGAAGGGACTACGCATGCATGGACGGGAATCCAAGGTCACAGCACTATAACTGATGACCAGTAGTGGGCTTGCAGGCCAGCACGTGCATCTTTTCCCAGCTCCACAGGAGACACCAGTCTTGGAAGCTTGAAAGTGGCCACGGTGAGAATATATACCATAGAACACAGCAAAGAATACACATGGGTGTTCTCTTCCTGCCAGCCCCCAACTCCCACCCCGGTAATTAACTGTTTATCAGCACCTCCCCCTGTTTGTCGCTCAGTCGTGTCCAACTCTTTGAGACCCCACGGACTGTAGCCCAGCAGGCTCCTCTGTCCATGGGATCCTCCAGGCAAGAATACTGGAGTGGGTTGTCATTCCCTTCTCCAGGAGATCTTCCCGACCCAAGGATAGAACCCGGGTCTCCAGAATTGCAGGCATATTCTTTATCATCTGAGCTACAGGGAAGTCCCATTTATCAGCACACCAAAGCTTAAATGCTTAATTTGTTAAATTACTCATCTCTCTTATAAAGTACTTCGTCAGAGAAAACACTGGTCTGGGAAAAGCACAGAATCTGGAAACACTTCTATATTCAACACATGTTTAACTGTTTAGATGGTATTATCTATCCATAGTATAAAACCAAGGGATGACTCTAGAACTCACTATAGACTACACTTCTAACTTCTTAGGATTTTAGACATGTTTAAAAGGAATTGCAATTCACACCCCAGACTTCTACTTCTATTTAAGCACTCATATCTCATCAGTCATCAAGTCAGGCCTACTCTGACTCCTAACCAATCTCCATTCCCTACCTTTCATCCATGCCACAGTCCAGGCAGGCCTTGGGTATCACCCCCACCCTGTCGCACTCACCACTTACTTCTCCCCTGCCTCACACCACAGAGTGTATTTAAACGTCCCTGGCACACAATAATAGATCACTTCATGCGCCGTTCCTATCTTTTGCCTAGGAGACCTGGACTTGCCTTAATCTTTGGAGTCCAAGTTGAGGTGCCTGAGCTCAAGGAAGCCCTGAGGCTGCCTGACTGCATCTGAGGATACTTCTATCACAGAACTTACTGTCACATTTCAGACGTCTGATTTTTACCTGCCAACCACTCAGAAAGGCCAAGCACTAGCTCTTTCAAAGTGCCTGGCAAAGAATAGGTACTCAATTAAGTGGGGTTTTTTTTTTGTTTTAAGACAAGTTAAACAACAAAATGAATTAAAAGCACAGAAGAACCCTCCTACACTGTAGGTGGGAATGTAAGTTTGTGCAGCCACTATGGAAGTCCCCTAAAAAAACTAAAATACAGTTGCCATATGATCCAGCAGTCCCACTCCTAGGCATGTATCTGCACAAAACTCTAATTTAAAAAGCTACATGCAAGTAGCTTATGCTCTATGTTCATAACAGCATTATACAAAACAGCCAAGACATGATAACAATCCTAATGTCCACTGACAGACGAACAGATAAGGAAGATGTGGTACATACACACAATGGAATGCCACTCAGTCATAAAGAAGGACATGGTGCCATTTGTAGCAACATGGATGCAGCTAGAGATTATGGTACCAAGTGAAAAAGACAAATACCACAGGATATTACTTACAGGTGGAATCTAAACTATGACCCAAATGAACCTCTCTATGAAACAGAATCAGGGACATAGAGAACAGATTAAAGGTTGTCCAGGGGGAGGGGGTTGGGGAAGGATGAGTGGGAGGCCGAGCTTAGCAGATACAGGCCGTTACATAGGGAATGGTTAAACCACAAGGTCCTACTGTATAGTGCAGGGATCTATACTCAGTATACTACGACAGACCATAACAAACAAGAATATGGAAAAGGATGTATACATATACATATGTATGTATAACTGAATCATTCTGCTGTACAGCAGAAACACAACATTGTAAATCAACTACACTTCAACAAAAAAATGAATAAAAGCATAAAGCGACCACTACATTTATAACTATATACACAAATCAAAATACAAAAGTGAAAAATCATGAAACTGAGTATTCATCACCTAATTCTGATAATCACTAATTAAGGGAGCCCATCTCAGTTGATTCTTTCCATTTTTAAAATAACTTGATGATAATATAGATGCAAAGAATTTGGCCTTATTTATCTATTTTTTATTAGAAAATTTTGTGAACTAAGTATTCTTGTAAGTTAAAACCAGGAACTTTCCTCTGTGATTTCAAAAGCCATTCACTTCTAATGAACTATTACAAAAGCAATTGATGAGGTACATTTGTTGCTCACATGATGCAGACACTCTCAATACGGACCATAACCCACCCAGTCCTGGCAGATCCAGATCTGCTAACCTCTCCCCTCGCTTCTTCAATTTAATGAACAGTCAGATCCAACAAATTTCCTCCCAGTAGCCTGCCACTGGTTCTTCTCCCAGACTCTGGGCCCCAAAGAGAGATTTGTCACTGCTTAAACAAATTTTACAGATGTAATAGATAAAGTAATAAAGAAAACAGAGCTTTTATAAAACAAAGCTGACAGAGCAGAAAGCTCTGTCTCTATAACGGGACGTACGCTGGTGCGTTCTAGGCGGCTTGTGTGTTCCAAAGGGAAACAGACAATGAAGCTTAGGAAGCATGAAATGACAGCCTTCTTTGCCTTTCAGGGAACATGAATTTTATTTGCTGAATGTAAATCTTAAAGCTGTGGTTTTCAATCTGCATGTGTGATCACTAGAAACTGATTTCAAGGAAATATACAATTATTTAACTTACTGCTCAGCAATGCAAATCCAGGGTCACACATTCATGATTATTACCGGTGGAAGACTCGGGTAATGTTTTGAGTGATGTTTTTCCAGGTGTGATCCTTGTTGGCACAGATGACATCATCTGCCCCTTGGTTAGCGTTACTGGAAGTGGTACAAGGATCATTTGTCCTCAACAAGGAGCCTATGACTTCTAAAAGGAACCTGCCTGGTGCCAACTGGAACACAGAATGATGGTTTTCTTTCCCAGTGAACATATCCCTGTTCCCCCAATAACACAAATAGTTTCTTTTAGAATGTTAACGTCTTTAGGCAGTTTGGGAGATGTGCCTGGTTCTTCTTACAAGGCAGATGGATACCAACCTCTTCCGCATTCTTCACAATAGAGTAAAGGCAGTTCCCTCTGCCCCAGAAGACTGGTAACTCACTTTGACTAGTCTCTACAACTCAAATGATCAACATATAAACTGGGTTTGCTCATGTGTTTTAATGGGCTTATCAGATTGTGGCATTTAATACTGAATTCTAGTTAATTAGTTAGTTAAAGTAGCCTGATTTTATGTGAAGGCATATTTTTAATAGAAATGTTGTAAGTATATGTAAATCATGGCATGCAGGGAAATATCCTACGAAGTAGAACAACCAAAACAAATGATAAAAACTGCTATTCTAAAAAATGGACGTAACAGCAATAATAGAAATGCCAGTAATCGACACATGAGTAAATACGGTCAAGGCAGATGGAGAGGGTGTCATGAGGAGAGAGGATGAATAGACACGTAAACTTTTATTTACTTTAATATGAATCAGCAATTCAACTGAGAATGCATGTTATTTATAATCAATCCTCCAAGATCATTTTTACTTAGGGTCCACTCACAATCCCCTCAGAAACTAAAAAAAGAAGTTCACTGCTGTGAGTTTGGGGGCTGGAAAGGGGGCAATGAACGTTTACCCGCGAAGCACTGTTCCCGACACCGGTCCTATGCCTCTTCCTGTAGGTTACGTTGCACGCGACCCACGGGAAAGCTGTCTGACAAGCACTCAGAGTGGCCTCCTGGGAGCGAGTGTTCATTCACTGCAGATCCCAAGAGCAGGCATTCCCTGACCACGGCATCTCTCTCCGCTCATGGTCACCCAAGCATGCTTGAAGGTCTTGCTGTCAAGACACCTGCCAGCCTGGCACAACTGTCAGAAAGGACACTGATAGCGTTAACACTGCTCTTAGTAACTGTAAGAAAACCCACGGGAATGAGGGTCTTCCTATCTTCTAGGTAGAATCCCACATGTTAGAGAATATGCTGGCAGGCTAATGAAGAACACTACTGTCTTTGCCTACAACAAATATTACAACGCTTGGGACTGTACTTTTGTTTGCCTGTACATTTAACAAGTGCATTTTGTGCTGAATATATTTCAGGCACTATTTTAAATGTCTTACAGAACCGTATGACTCAGCAATCCCATTACTGGGCATATACCCTGAGAAAATCGTAATCCAAAAAGACACATGTACCCCAGTGTTCACTGCGGCACTATCTATAATAGCCGGGACATGGAAGCAACGCACATCAATCAACGGATGAATGGATAAAGATGTGGTGTGTGTACACCACAACGGGACAGCACCCAGCCATAAAAAGGAACAACAACCGCCAGTCTGTGTTCAATACAGGACACAGGATGCTTGGGGCTGGTGCATGGGGATGATCCAGAGAGAGGATATGGGGTGGGAGGTGGGAGGAGGGGTTCAGGATTGGGAACTCATGTACACCCGTGGCTGATTCATGTCAGTGTATGGCAAAACCAATACAGTATTAAAGCAAAATAAAGTAAAAATTAAAATTAAAAAAAGGATGGGAGTTCATGTACACCCATGACGGATTCATGTCAATGTATGCCAAAACCAATACAGTACTGTAAAGCAAAATAAAGTAAAAATAAAAATTTTTTAAAAAAAGGAACAACACTGAGTCATTTGCAGAGATATGGGTGGACCTAGAGTCTGTCATACAGCGTGAAGTAAGTCAAAAGGAAATACATACAGTATATTGATGCGTATGTATGGAATCTAGAAAAAATGGTACAGATGAACCTATCTGCAGGGCAGAAATAGAGGTATAGATGTAGAGAATGAACTTGTGGACACAGCGGGAGGCGGGGTAGACAAACTGAAAGGGTAGCACTGACATATATAGCCTACAACATGTGAAATAGTAATATAGTGGGATAGTAATATAGTAATATAGTGTAATATAGCGGGAAGCCGCTATATAGCAGACGGAGCTCAGCTCAGTGCTCCGTGATAACCTAGACGGGTGGAATGGGAGAGGGGGGCTCAAGAGGGAAGCCAGTATATAGTCTTAGAGCTGATTCAATTCGTTGTACAGCAGAAACTAACACAACACTGTAAAGCAATTACACTACAATAAAAAAAGAAAATGTCTTATGGATACTTAGTCACTTAATCCTCCTATAAAACGCAGGAGAGGCATAGTCTATTCATCTCCACTAAAAGGACAGACTGGGGCATAAAGCAGGCAGTGAGTGAGTTACTGCCCAAGGTCACACAGGCAGTAAGCTGTGGACCTGAGAATTGGAACCCAGGGGGTCTGGCTCAGTTTGTGACAATGACTCAATGTCCCCATATACACTGGGACAGGGGATGGACACCGACCCTCGAGTCAAGGGGTTTACCTTTTGCTCTAGTTTATTTTGGGCTTCCCTGCTGGCTCAAATGGTAAAGAATCTGCCTCAGGAGACCCAGGTTCAACCCCTGGGTTGGAATAACCTCTGGGTGGGGACTGTCCCCTGAAGAAGGGAATGGTATGATATTGTATGATGTCACTCCAGTATTCTTGCCTGGAGAATCCCATGGACAGAGAAGCCTGGTGCAATGGTTCACAGCACCGCAAAGGGTTGGACGTGACTGAGCAACTGATACGTCCACTTCACTTATTTAGCTTACACAATGAGTTTCATGATATCATATCCTGATTCTCATAATAAAAGCAAATCAAAAAGCCATGCAATTTTCAAGCACAAAAGAATCTTGAAGATCACTTATTCCAAACTTGCTCTCTGTATGGAGAAGGAAACTAAGACTCCAGAGACATTCCATGTCTGGTCCCAGCTTCCGAGACAAAAGGGAACAGAGCCAACACCATAACTGAGTCGCCAACATCCTTCCCTTCCAGTAATCCTCTGCATCCACACACAAGCACTCCAAGGTGAACAGCAATAGGATGCCAGTCAACAGGCTCTCAGCGCTTCTCCAGTGAGCAAAGGGTCCCTTCAGGGCCCATCACACAGCTGAGTGGTCTGACCACCAGCCAAGAGCCACTGCAGGATTTTGCTCCAGTGAGACTAACACTCATCCAAGAGATCAGAAATTGCTTTGGAGGAGTGGGACGATCAAGAAAAGGACTCTGAAGTTGGGGCAAAGAAAAACCTGGAGCATGAGCAATAACCAAAGTCTTGTGGTAAGGGACATGGGACAAGAGACTCCCGTTCTCATTTAATGAAGCCTAAACACACATGCACACGTGCTACCTGCTGGTGAGTGATGTCAAAAATAATATCCAAAATAGAGTTTATTTAAATTTGCACTAAGAACCTTTTGTTCTACTTGCTTTATTTTATCACAGGGTTCAAAAGTAGCCAGTGAAGGCTGGAAGACTGGGGCTACATCCCAAGCATTTGCTATCTTTGCTTTAGAAAAGGAGATGTTCTCAAGATGGCTGGCAATCAGTCACGACACCTTCCTGGCCTGTGGAGACAGTATGTGGCCAAGACGTCTAGCAAGAATGGGTGGGCAACACACGATACCTAAACCAAACAGAGTGTAAGCTACCATTAAACTCCACAGAGCAGCACTATTCACAATAGCCAGGATATAGAAGCAACTCAAGCACCCCTGATCAGTCAGCCATAAAAAAGAACAAAATTCTGCCATCTGCAGCACTGTGGATGGACCTAAAGAATATTATGCTTAGTGAAAGAAGGCAGACAAACACAAATTATTGTATGATATCACTTAAATGAGTATATATGCAAAACAGACTTACGAAAACTAGCAGTTACCAAAGAGGAGGGGGGTAAAGTCCGGGTATGGGACTAAGAGACGCCAACCGCCGCTGCTGCTACTGCCGAGTCGCTTCAGTCGTGTCCGACTCTGTGCGACCCCACAGACGGCAGCCCACCAGGCTCCCCCGTCCCTGGGATTCTCCAGGCAAGAACACTGGAGTGGGTTGCCATTTCCTTCTCCAATGCAGGAAAGTGAAAAGTGAAAGTGAACTCGCTCAGCCAAACTACTACATATAAAATACACAGGCAACAAAGCTATGCTGTGTTACACAGGGAATTACAGCCATTATCTTTTTGTAATAACTTTTAGTGGAGTATAATCTATAAAAACACTGAATCACTATGCTGTATACCTGAAACTAATGTAATATTGTAAATCAACTACACTTCAGGTTATTTATTTTATTTTATTTTTTTTTAAAAAAAGGAATCAAGGTTACAATTTTGGAGGAAATATAGGGCAGGTTTCTGATTGGACTACATAGAAATCCGTCAATCTCTTCACACACACACATACACAACCCCAGCAAGATGATAGATATGGGTTTGAAACCCAGGCTAATCACATTCTATATTCCCCCTCCACCGACTCCAAGGATAATACAAATCCCCCTGAGTGCTTATTAAAAATACTGATTCTTACCACTACTCATGCTCTAAGCATGTGAGGTGATTCTTACCAGAGAAACTAGGCTAACAGACTTTCAAGAATAACGTTCACCCAAAAAAAAAAAAAAAAGATATACATAAACCATGTTGAGTTTTACTAGGAAAGAAATGGGGCATAATGATTTTGATTAATTACTTTCTGACATTCTGAGGCAGGAGGTATTATGTTATTCCTTTGGGAAAAGTCACCAAGGAGCTTGGAATGAGGCTGAGAACTTTTTATCTGCCTGAGCCCTTTGACAGGAGTATTAATACAACAGCTTAACTCGGTTTAAAGCAAGAATTATTTCACCATCCACACTAATCTCTTCTGGCAAGAGGCAGAATTCTGCTATGGCTACTCACAAAGGATGATGGAGCCCAGCAATCCTTTCTTCACTGAGGGGAATTTGGGGCTTTTCAAAATATTAATATAAGCTCACTTATTAAGATAAACGATGTGCTAAAAGTACTGGAAATTCTCACACTGGAACAGCTTTTTTTTGTTTTTTTCTTTTCTTCATAAAAACAATCCATAATTAAGGGTATCCATTTTCACATCCTAGCCTCAAATATTAACATCATGACATGCTAATGCTACATACTGTACGCTCTTTAATCAGAGGTCAAAAAAGTGGACAGGTGCTGTGCAGATCAAAAGTAAAGTGCAGTTCAGAGGCAATGCCAATAGCATTGTTATAGGCAGGATGTTTCTGCCAGAGATACAGTGCTGGTGGCTCAGTCGTGTCTGACTCTGCAATCCCATGGACTGAAGCCTGCCAGTCTCCTCCATCCATGGGATTCTCCAGGTAAGAATACTGGAGCGGGTTGCCATTCGCTTCTCCGGGGGATCTTCCCCACCCAGGGACTGAACCTAGAGATACAGGCTTACCTGAGGTAGGTTTGGCTGAGTGCAGCTTCTAACTCCCACCTACTCACCCAACCTCAGAATTAGAGTTAAGCAGGAGCCTTTTCATTAAGTATATCAAAGTCCTTTTCTTTGAAAAGGATGAGAGAAAGAGAGAGAGGGAGGGAAGAAAAGAGAATAGAGTAGAAAAGAAAGGAAAAAAGGGAGGGTGGGATGAAAAAAGAGAAAAGAAGCAAACAAGCTTGCCTTTCTACACTGCTCCACCACAAAAGCCTCTTGTGAGGTCTTCAAAAATAACAATTCAGCAAAAAGTGACGGCAGAGCAACCACTGAGGCAACGCTTCTAAGTCCTTTTCAAAAGGCTGCTTTCAGTGAGTCAATTTTCAATGTTGTTTCACTTATTCTCAGATAGAAAACTTTCTCCCCCCGCCTCTTCTCCTCTGGAAATTTGGTAACCATAGTTTCTGTATCCTGCTGAGACCTGATATGTAGAGCTGTATTCTACCTGCTATTAAGCTGCTGATAGCAGTGTTTCTGTTGCAATTTATGAGCAATGTCAGTTGAAGGCAGAGAGTATTGTACACACTATATTTTCCCAGCTGGAGATCTCCGTGAATGGAAAGCAAAAACATGAATACACATGCATTGTGAGCTTGAGGGAATAAAAAGGCAGGGAAAAAAAGTCAGCAGGCTAAAATCAGGTGGGTGGTCCTGATTATAAACCAAGTAGATAATAAAATATTCAAAGGAAGCTCTAACTAAATAGTCAGGAAATGGAGACATACAACATAGTGCGAAACCCAAAAAAGTCTTTTTTCTGCCTGTATGTCTCCCACTCAATTCTTAGAATTGGTGATGCACCAAGACTCACCTGACCACCTGAGGTTTTCAAACAACTTGCCGTAACCAAAAGGTCACTTGAAACCATGGAAACAAATCCCATTACACATTAAGTTTCTGAGAATGACTTTAGCCTGTAGTTACTACAATGGATCCAATTCCCAACCTTCTCTTCTAAATGCCTCAACTGACATGGTACCTCAAGAGTCAGATTTATCTCTTTGCCCTTAACCAAAAGTATTTCAGAAGAAAAGAGAAATTGGGTTTTATTTTTGTGATTAAGCAACAGACACGCTGGGCTTCTTTATCATGGAGCACACAGAAAAGATAACAGGGCTCCTGAAGGCTTAATTCTACAGAGCAAGAAAGGATCCAATAATGATTCCAGAAATTACCCAGGAAAATTATTTTAAAAAACAGGAAAATAAATACAACATAAAATATTAATAATTAGCACCTTGTCAGATAAACTTGATTGGCTTGTATCAGCTGTTCCCATTAGAACTATGGGGGGAAAGTTTTTATAATAACCATACTGTGCTCTGAGCCCTAAATATAGTGATTCAGTTCATCTGCGTTCCAGGACTAGTACCTTTGAAAAAACACAGTTCTAAGGACTTTCTTGGTAGTCCAGTGACTAAGATTCCGCAATCCTAATTCAGGGGACCCAGGGTTCAATCCTTGGTCAGGGAACTAGATCCCATGTGCCACAACTAAGAGTTCACATATCAAAACTAAAGATGTTGCAGGCTGCAACTAAGACCCAGCGCAGCCTAATTAATTAATTAAAAAACAACACACAACCAAACACGATTCCAGTATCCTTCCTTATATGAAAACAACCAATCTCACAGGAATAAATCAAACTATGCCCTCAGTAACATCAGTAGGCTAGGATGACTTGTTAAATGGGAAACTGTTTCCAGTACAAAAGGAAAAATGCATACAAAATAAATAACCACGAAAAGCAAAAGGATCATTCACTTATTTTCACTGGAACATAGTTTAAGATTTTTCCTAAGCTAACACTGGAGCAGATCTTCAATCAAGGTGTTCAATTGTCTTCCTAATCAGAATTTAATGTTTTTGATTCAAACATCTCTCTGTACCAACAATATAAAATAAAAATACCAAGTCTGCTGAATTTATCAAGCCCAGAGCTAAACCAAAAGAAAAGTAATTACCATTTAAATAGCAACATGAAGTTCTTTGAAGGAACAGCCTTTGATGTTAGCATCTTGAATACTAAATGGCAAAAAATTTCAGATCTTAACATTGTTCAGAGGAACCCCCCAAAACTAAATATATCTCCTAGAAGTTCTTTCATCAGAAAAAAGTGAGAACCCAACTCATTTACCATAGGCTCGTACTCAGGACATAGTGACAGCAGGAAAGTCCTACTAAATTAAGGTGACTTTAAGAAGGAAAAAAAGGAAGAGGAAGTACAATGGACTGGCTTTTAAAATGGCAGAAAACATTTAACAAGAGAGACTGGGCACAAGCAGCTAATAAATTTCTGGAGCCCCAATATCCAGCAAAGGGGAACTAACTGTAGTATCTGTATCTACATGTCGTCTCACACCCCACCATCAATGTGAGTGAGCCCACCTGTGCATCTTTCAAATGGACTCTGCACAAAGTTGAGAATTACTAAATTCTGTCTCTTAATTCACACAGGGAGGGATATCTTTTTCTACAAATGTATTGCAAATCTCTTACAAATGACTAGAAACGCCAGGCAGTATGATGTATTATATACATCTTTCACTCTTAATTATCGCGCAATTGATTAACCAGTTGGTAGATAAAACAGGCTGCACATTATTCAGACACTGCAAAACATTCATATTTATCCTCCAACCACAAGAGCTGTTCTTTTCATTTCTAGTGGCTCATACAATGCTAGGCAGGTAACAGATTTTGGGCAATTCTATTGAAGATTCTTGGCTTTTCAACTTTGCTTGTTTATTTGTTTTTAATATAATAGTATATTTGTGCTAGGTTACTCACCCGTGTCCACCTCTTTGCGACTCCATGGACTGTAGCCAGCCAGGCTCCTCTGTCCATGGGATTCTCCAGGCAAGAATGCTGGAGTGGGTTGTCATGCCCTCCCCCAGGGGATCTTCCCAACCCAGGGATCAAACCCAGGCCTCCTGAATTGCAGGTGGATTCTTTACTGTCCTAGCCACCAGGGAGGCCCAACAGATTATCTCCAAAAGACCAAAATCATATAAGTGAAATGGACAAAACACAAACCAGACAACAGTACCAAACTTCAAAAAGATGGGGTGGGGCAGGGCGGAGAAGAGGGGAGAGGAGAAGGTCATCACCTACAGCCAGATTTTTTCCTTGGCTTTGGTTTTATTTATTCATGACATCCCTACTCGTTAAAATCAATACTTAAGAATCTGCCATATTCCTATGATCAAACATTCATCTCTGAATAGGTTTTTTTTATTTCAGACTTATGCAGCATCTAGTTTCTGGTTATTTATCTTAAAAAGGAGAGCAACTGTTCAATTAAATTACAAAATTGACACTTTTTCCCACTTGTATACATTTCCTAAATCTTACAAACCTTTGCTTTCATTCTTCCTAAGATAGTGAGTGCCTACAAAGAAGGTTTTATTGAGAGGCAAACCAAATCGATTATAAGCAAATCCACTCAGAACTATAATATGGTAATAGGCCATGTTTCCCAAACTTGCCTGATCATAATACCACCTGGGGAGCTTGGGGTTCCCCACCATTCCTCTGGAGATTCTGGGTGGAGGGGGTCTGCATTTTCTTATGCAATCCAGGTACATCTTATTATAAGGCAAAGTTGCATAGATCTTTCTGGGTCTCGTGCTGTGTTCAAGGAGCCCACAGTTCAGTGCTGAAGGTTCCAAAATGCTGCACATTAGAATCACCTGAGCGGTCTTTTAAACCAGCCCCCTGCAAAGACCACCCCAATTTAAATGAGAACCTCTGGGAGTGGGCTTCAAGCACAAGCATATTCGAATTTCCCCAGGTGACTCCAGCGGACAGCCATTTTTGTGAACTAATGATCTAGTGTAGCTTACTGCTTCTCAGCATCTAGTGCTGATCAGAAAAACCTGTGCAAAGTTACAAATTAACAAAAAAAAAACAACGCCTAGACTCCATCTTAAACCAACTGAGTCAGAATCTCTGGACAGGAGACGTGAGCCATGGCATTTTCCCAAAATTCCTAAGATGATTTTAATGTGGAGTCTAGGCTGAGAAAAACAGGTCTAGTAGATTCTAAAGTTAATAATAAAAAAAAAAATTTTTTTTAAACGACTTAATAAAAGCTTGTATCCAAACACCTTTTCTCTGCCAAGCACATGACTATGTTTGTCCAAGAGAACATCAGATTCCAAAGAAAACAGTCTCTCTTTTGAAGGAGAGCACAACTCAGCTGGTCAGATAAATAATACACTAAATGAACAAATGAGAATATTATGAACTATCAGTAAGGGCTGCATTTCTAAAACGCTGAATATATAAAACTGTTGGGAGAGGGAAATAAACGTGTTTTGGGCGTGTCAGGTCACGTCAGCTAGGTGCCCCTGCCATTCAAAAGCAGGCAGGCTCTTGATGAGTATTACTAAGGCTGATTTGGAGTTATGCATTAGAGATAAACAAGTCTTACGGTGCCTTTCAACGCGACTGGTCCTTTTGTCTTTAAAGAGCGTTTTTTTCTACAAGAAAACTCTAAAAACGTTCCCAATTCAAGTTCAAGTTCCCTTCAACAACCTTAAGGGCAAAGATGACTATGGCAGTTTACACAATGTCAGCAATACATACAATAATAACACATCTTTTCCATTTTTAAAAAAGCAATTTTATATCTATTAATGTTTTTATACTTGCTACATCTATAATCCCATTTTACAGATGAGAAAAATAAGTCCTAAGGAGCTTGCTGACTTGCTTAGAAGTCTCTTATCTCTACTAGAATATACTGCCTGAGACTATAGCCATGCTTTACTCACAAATATCCTTAGTCGATCTGTTATTTAAGGAAAATTCATTCACTCAACCCAATTTTATGCCCCTTACGTGTGCTGGGCACTACGGGTGCTTGGAATACAGCAGTGGGCAAGATAGACTCCATCCACATACCAAGGGAGACAAAACACAGACTAACCGAACAAGCAGCTACAATTGTAGGTACTAAGTACCTGAAGAAATAACGCAGTACAAGGGTTTTAAGAAGTGACAGCCCCAAAGTTAAGTTTAGGGATGGGAGTCAAGGAATGTTATTCTAGGGAAGTAAAATCTGAGCCCAAACCAGAAGGGCATTGAGAGCTGGCCATGCATAAGACCTGGGAAAAGAAGGCTTTGGGCAGAGAAGAAAGTGAAGTAAGGCCCCTGGGAAGCAAGATGAGGCTACAGAAGACACCCAGAGTTCCTTCTATTCAACACAGCATCTCTGGGAATACATACTTGAAGAGCGGTGCATATTTACAGAGGACCGAGTATGTTCTCAATTTCATGCGAAGCTGAAGAGATGCCATCAGAGGCCTTTAGTGAGGTCACTGGAGACTCTTAACCAGAACACCTAGTGGCAAGTGCTAACAATAAATGCCCCATGAATCCAGGAAAGGGAGGTCAAGATAGTGCCCATAAATGAAGCAGGTATTTCTTGTTGGCTTTCTTTTCTTAACATTTGTCTTTCTGATCTTAAAATTCCATTTGACTCTTCAAGCTGCAGTTTTAACAAACATTAATGAAAGGCCTTTTGTAGCAACAAGGACTTTTATCTGGACCACTTTTAAGAGCAGAGAAATAAAGCTACTGTTCTTTCATACTGTTGTGTAAATACAGGTCTTTCTTTGAAGTGTGTAATAAATGGTCATTTTATAATCTATAATACCTGGAATATTTTGTGGCATACCCTCTTAGCAAAACAAATTAAAAAAAAAAACAACAGCATACTGTATAAAGTAGGTTGTTTTGTTTTAAAACTGGCTTAGATACTAGGAGACATGTACAAGAATGTTCACATGGAGAACATTTGAAATAGCAAAGAACGGGCCACAGTCCAAAAGTCCATGGGCACAGGAATGGATAAATAATAATGGTATATTCAAACAACTCGATACAGCAATGAAAATGAACTAGATCTTAACACTGAATGAAAACAGTAAGCTGAAAAAATATACTGTACGTGATCCCACTTATATGAAGTTCAAAAACATGAAGAACAATGTATTAGCTAGAAATTTGGAGGGCTGAAGGAAGATGTAGGCATAAAAAAACAAAATATTCAGAAAAGTGATTTTGTATAGAGAAGCAGAACCTGACTGGGATACAGGAAGGGCTACCAGGGGTTTTCAAAAACTCAACGAGACCCTGATGCTGGGAAAGACTGAGGGCAGAAGGGGAAGGGGAGCGACAGAGAAAGACATGGCTGGATGACATCACTGACTCAATAGACAGGAGTTCAAGCAAATTCCGGGAGATACTGAAGCACAGGGAAGCCTGGTGTGCTGCAGTCCATGCGGCTGCAGAGAGTCAGACACGTGTCAGCAACTTAACAGCAACAAAACTACATTCTATTTCTTCATCTCAGTGGCAGGACATATGCTTTCATGTCGTTCTTTATACCTTACATATATATTTAAAACAGTATTTCCTATATATTTAACAAAACAAATTTTTAAAACTGATTGAGCAAGGAAGGACTCAGATCATCTTTGCCCAAATGCAGCTCTGGCTTATTTCACATTTGTATATAAACACCTTGTTGGAAGTGTTAAGTTCAATACCCTTTCTTGAGTGATTCAGTGTGTTGATGAACATAGCCTCAAGAAAAGGAAAACACCTGAAAACCCAAGGCAAACAGTGAGTAGAAGCAGTTTTCCCTGAAAAGCCGTGGGACACTGGGGCTGGTCCCCCCTGACAACACAGGGCCGGTGTCCTGATCTACCCCAACCTGGCCCAGAGGCTGTGTGGTCCACCTCAGTGACAAGCGCTACCCAGAGGGCCTTCAACAGGAAACCAAGGATTAATTTCCCTGAGGCTCAGAGGCAAGAACTTCCAAAAAAGGGAAAAATCAAACTATTACATATCCATGCAAATCAAAATTCACAGGCTGGTGGCAGGCAGCCAACCCTACTATTTCAGGTCTGCTCGCCCATCTGCTTGGCCTGTTAACTGTCGGAAAATACAAGCAAATCGCTTCTTCTGCAACTAATTCTCAATAGGGCTCCTAAAAACCAGACTCCATGATCCAAGTTTAATAAGACAGAACAGCTTATTATGATCAATAAAGCACAGCCTTCCCGCAGTCCCGGAGCCAAAACCGGCTCCAATGCCTCTTCACTGGACACGGACTATGAACACCATCCCTCCCCAGCATCGTGGAAGGCCTGGGGCCAGACAAGGCTCCCACACCAGGAAGCAGCTCTGTCCTGATTCTCCTCCACACAAGAACCCAAAGGCCTTCTCATCCTGCAGATTTTATTAGGCCCAATATACGGTAATTAATTTACTGCAGCCTCTTAATTCATAAATGGATCAAATAAAGCCCCACACAGCTTTTGGCAGCTAACCCTTACTAAATTATGGTGACTAGAAGTTTGTTCAAATGCAGCCCATAAGTCCAACGTGTCCCCTTCAGCTTGTAAAGTTCAATTAGAGAGTTCTTAGCTCATTGTGTGCCTTCGAGCTTCAAAGAAGGCATTATTCACTCATTTTCCATTGCCAAAAAAGGAAAGCTGGCAATGAAGCAATTCCTAGAATGTTGATCCCAGTGTTACCAGGAAATGTTAAAAACGTCAACTCTCAGTACCCAAATAAATGCCTTCACTTTGGGACAAAACCTCAGTGAACTGTGAAAGACTAAAATTAATCAAATTAACTTCAGAAATCCACATAATAACGAAAGTTCTGACCAAGAGTGTACAAACATAACCACCCACTGGAGTTTCTTTTTCTACGATCTCCTACTAAGCACCAGTGGTGTGTTCCTGTAAAAGCCTAAACAGGCTGAAGGCTTAACCAGGGGCCAGAAAGGACATCTTGAAAGTGCCACCCCTACCACAATGGGCTGTCATGTCAGTTCTCATGCTCGTATTTCCAGCTGGGGGACAAAACCAGGGTGCAACCTGGTCAAGTCTGAATCTGACTCTGTTTGCTGATGTTGCATGGTGGTTGCCAGACGTGTGTGTTCTGGGACGCTGTCTACCTCAGGCAGGGCTGACAACAGCTCTACCCAGGAGAGCGGGCAACAACTTTCGCTCTGATGCTTCCCTTCCCAGCAGGTAAGTGACTGGACGCCAGCTGGCCTTCCCACGGGAGGTTCTGTGGTTGCCCTCAGATAAGAAAAAGGATGGCGTGTTTTCCCAATAGCACACCATTAACTCAGAAAAGTCCCAGGCAACCAATCTCCATGACTGTCTGCAAAAGAAGCATCTGGTGCTGCCAGCTCTGTAAACATCCAGCCTTGCCTATGGCCAAGCAGGAGACCTAGATGAAGGAGGAGAAGAATTCCACAGTGAGCTACTGCCATGGAGGCCAAGGCACTAAATCTTGAAGCTGAAAACAAATCTGCAGCTTTGTCTGCATCAAGCTGACCCTCTGAAAGGAGGCTTCTTTTCACTCCACTATTACAAACCACGCTCCTCGAAGATAACACTTATTAAAGGATATAAAAATGTGTCCTGCAGCTTACCTCTTGTCACCTTATTGACTAGACCGGCAGAACTGTGCAAAACCCATACAAGATTTCTCTGAGAGTCAACATGGGCTTGAGCCACAGGGAGAGGGGACAAGGGACAAGGGGTGGTTTTAAAGTCATGGGCTAAACTCTTCTCAATACTCGGTAATGGCTTATATAGGAAAAGGATCTAAAAAAAGAGTAGATATATAGACATGTATAACTTATAGACTTTGCCGTACACTTGAAACTAACACATCGTCATAAGTCAATTCTAATAAAAATTATAAATACATTTAAAAAAATAAAAACAGAGTCATAGACTGACTTGACCTCCTTTCTTTTCACCATACATTCATTCAGATAACACTTATTTACTGGTTGCTTGCCCATGTGCTGGGAACTAGAGACACATGCACAAACCAGACAGACCAAAAACCGCCTCACAGTAAAATACTGATGTAATATTTACAATCAACTTTTGCAGTCTTTGTACTCGGTAACGAAAATAAGTATCCTTCATCATATGAAAGTAGGTGGACTAAAGGGAAAAGCTCCTTTCTAGGCTAAGAAGAGGAGAAGGCAATGGCAGCCCACTCCAGTACTCTTGCCTGGAGAATCCCATGGACGGAGGAGCCTGGTGGGCTGCAGTCCGTGGGGTCGCTAAGAGTCGGGCACGGCTGAGCAACTTTACGTTCACTTTTCACTTTCATGGATTGGAGAAGGAAATGGCAACCCACTCCAGTGTTCTTGCCTGGAGAATCCCAGGGACAGGGGAGCCTGGTGGGCTCCTGTCTATGGGGTCACACAGAGTCGGACTTAGCAGGCTGAGAAGAGAAACTTGAAAATTCGAGTAATTATATGTGGCTAGTTAAGTGAGCAGAGTGCTCCCAGAGACCCGTGGGGGGTGGTTCTACGACAAGATGTGGCCACAGGACCCTGGCTTTCATGGGGTGTCTTCAACACAGCTGTTCTTTGTAGAAGGACACACTTAGGAGGCCTGTCTCAACTACAGAGTCTTAGAGTCTTAGAGGTGCAGATGTTAAAGGGTTAGGCAAAACCGGGGGATAAGAGTTTTGCTACAAACACATGAAAGGAATTTCTGAAAATCCAGCTTGGTGAACAATCCCTGTTGCTAAATATAGATAAAAAGAACAGAGTTCAAGCCCAAAATAATGATCCGGCCAGGACCCACAGGGAGGCGGAAAGAGCTGGGGTTAGGGGAGAATCTGTCCATTCCTAAAGCTACTGAATTTCTTTTGTTTAGATAACAAACAGCAAAACAAAAAAGACAATTTGTTGTTTCATTTATATGCCACTGTTTTAGGTTTCCAAACTTCGAGTCTATCTGAAAACCAAGCATAATAAAAGCCCAGTTTGGGGGGGAAAAATAGGCCAAGTAAGTCATGACAATAACAAATTAAATGACGTGATCTCTCTATAGAAGTGATCATTATGATGGCACAATACAAATCAATGGAAACTATTTCAATTTCAGACCACAAAATAAATGGTAGCTGCCAAGAAACTCAATAAAGGAACTTAAGGCTCTTTAAGAGTTTTCTCATCTGTATAATGGAGCTAATGTTGTAGTTACTATTAAAAAAAAAAAAAAAAACAGGAAGATGAGTTGTTGTTTTTTTTTATACAATGGAGAGTGAAACCATCACCCATTTTCCCCTGAACTGGGCACCCCAAAAGCTGGTAGCCAAAAAATCAGAGAAGGCTTTCTTGGGGAAATTGATCAAATCAAGAGAAAAGGCAGCTGGGGAGTCCCCTAGAGAAACGATACATCTAGGTCTCCCCATACCATCACAAAGGTACCCCCGAGCACGTGAAACTTCAAACCAGCTTCTCAGTGTATCATTCAGATGCTGTCAGCCAAGAAACATCAGGCATCCGAGAAAAATCTCCAACACCAAAGAAAGAGGCCAAAACAAACATAAACAAAAAATGGAAATTAAATTAGAAACAACGCTAAGAGAAAAAGAAAAAAGAGACAGGGAAAGGATAATTACTATCTTTAAGGAAAATGAGCAGACACCGTATTCATGAAACTAGAATAAGAGACTTTTAAATAAACAATTCCAGTAACAAAAAGAGCTTTTAGAAATGAAAATTATATGAGAATGGATTTCTTCTTCAATGAAAAAACTGAAAGATAAAGTTGATAAAATCTCCCCAAATCAGAAAACATATAAAAACCTATTAAGCCAGTGATCTGAAAAAGGAGAGAAAAGATCAGAAAAGTATAAGATTGACATAGGAGGTTCAAACTTTAAATAAAGGAGCTCCAGAAACAGAAAGCATAGAAACAGATTTTACATCCTCTCCAAAGAAATCTATAAAACTTGCAACCCTACAAGGCCTGAGTTTCCAAAGACAGGATCAAGTTCAACACAAAACATAAAAGAAGGGTGTCAGGGAGAAATGTCAGAATGCTGGGGACAAAGAGAAGATGAAGGCTTGGAATATGGGAGAACAAACAGGTGTCACACAGGAGGACTCAAATAAGGATGGCGTGGAACATGTCAAAGACAACATTCAAAGTGATGGAACCACATCTTAACAGTCTTGAGAAAAAAATTATTTTAACCAATTCTTCATTGAACCACTATATCAATCAGGTGAGGGAGAAGGAAAACATGCCTAAACATCAAGATTGCAAAAATTTTACTTCCCATGAACCTTCTCTTAGGAAGTTATTGGGAGATGTGCTTCTCCAAAATGAAGGGACAAAAACAAGAGAAAAGGGTACAAAGACCCAGGAAACAGCCTGCTTAACACAAGAGGTAAATGGATAACCACATCTTAACAGTCTTGAGAAAAAAATTATTTTAACCAATTCTTCATTGAACCACTATATCAATCAGGTGAGGGAGAAGGAAAACATGCCTAAACATCAAGATTGCAAAAATTTTACTTCCCATGAACCTTCTCTTAGGAAGTTATTGGGAGATGTGCTTCTCCAAAATGAAGGGACAAAAACAAGAGAAAAGGGTACAAAGACCCAGGAAACAGCCTGCTTAACACAAGAGGTAAATGGACTGAATCTGCAGCATGTACAAGAGAAAGCTCTGATTTTCATACCTCTGCGTAAAGTGTGAGCTACCAATCCAGACTGGAGCACAGCAGAAGACTATGGACAGACTACTCCGAAAGATAAAACGTCTAGAAATGCTTGCTGTACATCAACAAACTGAGAAGTGGTTTATAATTCTGGCATGATAGTTTGTGACGAATTAGTGAAGGGCACATAGAACATTAAGCAAACAAAAAATAAGATAATTATTACCCCAGGGAGCAAACTGGATAAGGAAAGAGAGAGAATCATAGTACATGGCTGTGTTCTGATGAACACATACATAGCCATGATAACATTAACCCTGGCTACTGACCTAACCCAAAATTACTGTGGAGGGCAACTCCAAAAACTCTTGAGCACTCTGCATCAATACATTTTTAAGAATCTGCTAATGGCAGAAACTGAAAAGGAACTAAAAAGCCTCTTGATGAAAGTGAAAGTGGAGAGTGAAAAAGTTGGCTNCCTGGGGCCAGACAAGGCTCCCACACCAGGAAGCAGCTCTGTCCTGATTCTCCTCCACACAAGAACCCAAAGGCCTTCTCATCCTGCAGATTTTATTAGGCCCAATATACGGTAATTAATTTACTGCAGCCTCTTAATTCATAAATGGATCAAATAAAGCCCCACACAGCTTTTGGCAGCTAACCCTTACTAAATTATGGTGACTAGAAGTTTGTTCAAATGCAGCCCATAAGTCCAACGTGTCCCCTTCAGCTTGTAAAGTTCAATTAGAGAGTTCTTAGCTCATTGTGTGCCTTCGAGCTTCAAAGAAGGCATTATTCACTCATTTTCCATTGCCAAAAAAGGAAAGCTGGCAATGAAGCAATTCCTAGAATGTTGATCCCAGTGTTACCAGGAAATGTTAAAAACGTCAACTCTCAGTACCCAAATAAATGCCTTCACTTTGGGACAAAACCTCAGTGAACTGTGAAAGACTAAAATTAATCAAATTAACTTCAGAAATCCACATAATAACGAAAGTTCTGACCAAGAGTGTACAAACATAACCACCCACTGGAGTTTCTTTTTCTACGATCTCCTACTAAGCACCAGTGGTGTGTTCCTGTAAAAGCCTAAACAGGCTGAAGGCTTAACCAGGGGCCAGAAAGGACATCTTGAAAGTGCCACCCCTACCACAATGGGCTGTCATGTCAGTTCTCATGCTCGTATTTCCAGCTGGGGGACAAAACCAGGGTGCAACCTGGTCAAGTCTGAATCTGACTCTGTTTGCTGATGTTGCATGGTGGTTGCCAGACGTGTGTGTTCTGGGACGCTGTCTACCTCAGGCAGGGCTGACAACAGCTCTACCCAGGAGAGCGGGCAACAACTTTCGCTCTGATGCTTCCCTTCCCAGCAGGTAAGTGACTGGACGCCAGCTGGCCTTCCCACGGGAGGTTCTGTGGTTGCCCTCAGATAAGAAAAAGGATGGCGTGTTTTCCCAATAGCACACCATTAACTCAGAAAAGTCCCAGGCAACCAATCTCCATGACTGTCTGCAAAAGAAGCATCTGGTGCTGCCAGCTCTGTAAACATCCAGCCTTGCCTATGGCCAAGCAGGAGACCTAGATGAAGGAGGAGAAGAATTCCACAGTGAGCTACTGCCATGGAGGCCAAGGCACTAAATCTTGAAGCTGAAAACAAATCTGCAGCTTTGTCTGCATCAAGCTGACCCTCTGAAAGGAGGCTTCTTTTCACTCCACTATTACAAACCACGCTCCTCGAAGATAACACTTATTAAAGGATATAAAAATGTGTCCTGCAGCTTACCTCTTGTCACCTTATTGACTAGACCGGCAGAACTGTGCAAAACCCATACAAGATTTCTCTGAGAGTCAACATGGGCTTGAGCCACAGGGAGAGGGGACAAGGGACAAGGGGTGGTTTTAAAGTCATGGGCTAAACTCTTCTCAATACTCGGTAATGGCTTATATAGGAAAAGGATCTAAAAAAAGAGTAGATATATAGACATGTATAACTTATAGACTTTGCCGTACACTTGAAACTAACACATCGTCATAAGTCAATTCTAATAAAAATTATAAATACATTTAAAAAAATAAAAACAGAGTCATAGACTGACTTGACCTCCTTTCTTTTCACCATACATTCATTCAGATAACACTTATTTACTGGTTGCTTGCCCATGTGCTGGGAACTAGAGACACATGCACAAACCAGACAGACCAAAAACCGCCTCACAGTAAAATACTGATGTAATATTTACAATCAACTTTTGCAGTCTTTGTACTCGGTAACGAAAATAAGTATCCTTCATCATATGAAAGTAGGTGGACTAAAGGGAAAAGCTCCTTTCTAGGCTAAGAAGAGGAGAAGGCAATGGCAGCCCACTCCAGTACTCTTGCCTGGAGAATCCCATGGACGGAGGAGCCTGGTGGGCTGCAGTCCGTGGGGTCGCTAAGAGTCGGGCACGGCTGAGCAACTTTACGTTCACTTTTCACTTTCATGGATTGGAGAAGGAAATGGCAACCCACTCCAGTGTTCTTGCCTGGAGAATCCCAGGGACAGGGGAGCCTGGTGGGCTCCTGTCTATGGGGTCACACAGAGTCGGACTTAGCAGGCTGAGAAGAGAAACTTGAAAATTCGAGTAATTATATGTGGCTAGTTAAGTGAGCAGAGTGCTCCCAGAGACCCGTGGGGGGTGGTTCTACGACAAGATGTGGCCACAGGACCCTGGCTTTCATGGGGTGTCTTCAACACAGCTGTTCTTTGTAGAAGGACACACTTAGGAGGCCTGTCTCAACTACAGAGTCTTAGAGTCTTAGAGGTGCAGATGTTAAAGGGTTAGGCAAAACCGGGGGATAAGAGTTTTGCTACAAACACATGAAAGGAATTTCTGAAAATCCAGCTTGGTGAACAATCCCTGTTGCTAAATATAGATAAAAAGAACAGAGTTCAAGCCCAAAATAATGATCCGGCCAGGACCCACAGGGAGGCGGAAAGAGCTGGGGTTAGGGGAGAATCTGTCCATTCCTAAAGCTACTGAATTTCTTTTGTTTAGATAACAAACAGCAAAACAAAAAAGACAATTTGTTGTTTCATTTATATGCCACTGTTTTAGGTTTCCAAACTTCGAGTCTATCTGAAAACCAAGCATAATAAAAGCCCAGTTTGGGGGGGAAAAATAGGCCAAGTAAGTCATGACAATAACAAATTAAATGACGTGATCTCTCTATAGAAGTGATCATTATGATGGCACAATACAAATCAATGGAAACTATTTCAATTTCAGACCACAAAATAAATGGTAGCTGCCAAGAAACTCAATAAAGGAACTTAAGGCTCTTTAAGAGTTTTCTCATCTGTATAATGGAGCTAATGTTGTAGTTACTATTAAAAAAAAAAAAAAAACAGGAAGATGAGTTGTTTTTTTTTTTTATACAATGGAGAGTGAAACCATCACCCATTTTCCCCTGAACTGGGCACCCCAAAAGCTGGTAGCCAAAAAATCAGAGAAGGCTTTCTTGGGGAAATTGATCAAATCAAGAGAAAAGGCAGCTGGGGAGTCCCCTAGAGAAACGATACATCTAGGTCTCCCCATACCATCACAAAGGTACCCCCGAGCACGTGAAACTTCAAACCAGCTTCTCAGTGTATCATTCAGATGCTGTCAGCCAAGAAACATCAGGCATCCGAGAAAAATCTCCAACACCAAAGAAAGAGGCCAAAACAAACATAAACAAAAAATGGAAATTAAATTAGAAACAACGCTAAGAGAAAAAGAAAAAAGAGACAGGGAAAGGATAATTACTATCTTTAAGGAAAATGAGCAGACACCGTATTCATGAAACTAGAATAAGAGACTTTTAAATAAACAATTCCAGTAACAAAAAGAGCTTTTAGAAATGAAAATTATATGAGAATGGATTTCTTCTTCAATGAAAAAACTGAAAGATAAAGTTGATAAAATCTCCCCAAATCAGAAAACATATAAAAACCTATTAAGCCAGTGATCTGAAAAAGGAGAGAAAAGATCAGAAAAGTATAAGATTGACATAGGAGGTTCAAACTTTAAATAAAGGAGCTCCAGAAACAGAAAGCATAGAAACAGATTTTACATCCTCTCCAAAGAAATCTATAAAACTTGCAACCCTACAAGGCCTGAGTTTCCAAAGACAGGATCAAGTTCAACACAAAACATAAAAGAAGGGTGTCAGGGAGAAATGTCAGAATGCTGGGGACAAAGAGAAGATGAAGGCTTGGAATATGGGAGAACAAACAGGTGTCACACAGGAGGACTCAAATAAGGATGGCGTGGAACATGTCAAAGACAACATTCAAAGTGATGGAACCACATCTTAACAGTCTTGAGAAAAAAATTATTTTAACCAATTCTTCATTGAACCACTATATCAATCAGGTGAGGGAGAAGGAAAACATGCCTAAACATCAAGATTGCAAAAATTTTACTTCCCATGAACCTTCTCTTAGGAAGTTATTGGGAGATGTGCTTCTCCAAAATGAAGGGACAAAAACAAGAGAAAAGGGTACAAAGACCCAGGAAACAGCCTGCTTAACACAAGAGGTAAATGGACTGAATCTGCAGCATGTACAAGAGAAAGCTCTGATTTTCATACCTCTGCGTAAAGTGTGAGCTACCAATCCAGACTGGAGCACAGCAGAAGACTATGGACAGACTACTCCGAAAGATAAAACGTCTAGAAATGCTTGCTGTACATCAACAAACTGAGAAGTGGTTTATAATTCTGGCATGATAGTTTGTGACGAATTAGTGAAGGGCACATAGAACATTAAGCAAACAAAAAATAAGATAATTATTACCCCAGGGAGCAAACTGGATAAGGAAAGAGAGAGAATCATAGTACATGGCTGTGTTCTGATGAACACATACATAGCCATGATAACATTAACCCTGGCTACTGACCTAACCCAAAATTACTGTGGAGGGCAACTCCAAAAACTCTTGAGCACTCTGCATCAATACATTTTTAAGAATCTGCTAATGGCAGAAACTGAAAAGGAACTAAAAAGCCTCTTGATGAAAGTGAAAGTGGAGAGTGAAAAAGTTGGCTTAAAGCTCAACATTCAGAACACGAAGATCATGGCATCCGGTCCCATCACTTCATGGGAAACAGACGGGGAGACAGTGGAAACAGTGTCAGACTTTATTTTTCTGGGCTCCAAAATCACTGCAGTTGGTGACTGCAGCCATGAAATTAAAAAACGCTTACTCCTTGGAAGAAAAGTTATGANGTTGGCTTAAAGCTCAACATTCAGAAAACAAAGATCATGGCATCTGGTCCATCACTTCATGGGATATAGATGGGGAAACAGTGGAAACAGTGTCAGACTTTATTTTTCTGGGCTCCAAAATCACTGCAGTTGGTGACTGCAGCCATGAAATTAAAAAACGCTTACTCCTTGGAAGAAAAGTTATGACCAACCTAGATAGTATATGCAAAAGCAGAGACATTACTTTGCCGACTAAGGTCCGCCTAGTCAAGGCTATGGTTTTTCCTGTGGTCATGTATGGATGTGAGAGTTGGACTGTGAAGAAGGCTGAGTGCCGAAGAATTGATGCTTTTGAACTATGGTGTTGGAGAAGACTCTTGAGAGTCCCTTGGACTGCAAGGAGATCCAACCAGTCCATTCTGAAGATCAGCCCTGGGATTTCTTTGGAAGGAATGATGCTAAAGCTGAAACTCCAGTACTTTGGCCACCTCATGCGAAGAATTGACTCACTGGAAAAGACTCTGATGCTGAGAAGGATTGGGGGCAGGAGGAGAAGGGGACGACAGAGGATGAGATGGCTGGATGGCATCACCGACTCGATGGACGTGAGTCTGAGTGAACTCTGGGAGTTGGTGATGGACAGGGAGGCCTGGCGTGCTGCAATTCATGGGGTTGCAAACAGTCGGACACGACTGAGCGACTGAACTGAACTGAACTGAAACAAATAGGTATTAGAACCATTGCAGCTAAGAGAATAAAGGAGAAGTTTTAATAAAAATATTACAAATGTTTCTTGATTTAGGCAACTGAGCCTTCCAGAAAATCTTAATAAGCACAGTATTTTGTATGAAGTATAAAATATTCCTTCTGTTTAGTTATCTTAGGGGATTAAAAAGGCACACAGCATCTCAACATGCATTTTTTCAGTCGGGTACTCTCACTCAAAATACTTTTCACTATTCAAGTAACCAAAACACAAAAAGAAGTTCACGTGCAACAGAAAAGGCTTTGGCTGCCTTCTTTGAAAACTGACCCTCTTTGGGGCTCTAACTAATCTCATTATGCTTACCAACAGGCCTGGCACTTCTGCTATTCCTTGTCACTTTTCATTCATAATCAGAAGGAAATAAACAGGGCAATGACATCAAACATGGAACCAGAACAAGCTGAAGCCGCCATAATTTGCGGAGGGAATGAACAACACAAATTTCAGCTCCCGGACAATTCCCTAATATTCCTTTTCAAACACCAGGCTTCTCGTTCTACTTTCCAAATACACAAAGGTTTGCAGTGAGTAAATATACCCAAGATGAAGGTGGCTACTGCTTGAGTGAAAAGGCCTGATCACAAGTGGTCAGAGTGGGAGTCAAATGTGAAGAAAGAAGGGCTTATCACTGAGCCAGAATTCAAACCCCAAGATTTTGAGTAAGCTAAATGACTCCTGAGAGGAGGAACCCATATGGTCCAGCCCACACCCTTCTGAAACCTTACATTCCTCCCATGCCATCATGGAAGCTACTGGAACTCTGGCCCTTTATTCTCTTTTTGGCCCTGCCTTGATTTCCACCAGTCGTCACTTTGCAGACTCCATTTTCCTCATTTTGAGAATACGAGGATAATGATGCTGACCATCGCTTCAAATACTTAATGGTCACATTCACTGTATGTCACGCTTTGTTCCCATCCTTGGAAATGTGCTACTACAAGAAAAAGGCAAGGTAGGCTGTGTGATATTTAAGAAAGTACTCAATTCAAACCATATATAAAGTTGGAGAAGACTCTTAGGAGTCCTTTGGACTGTGAGGAGATCCAACCAGTCCATCCTAAAGGAAATCAGTCCTGAATATTCATTGGAAGGACTGATGCTGAAAATGAAACTCCAATACTTTTGCCACCTGATGCAAAGAACTGACTCCTTGGAAAAGACCCAGATGCTGGGAAAGATTGAAGGCAGGAGGAGAAGGGGATGAGAGAGGATGAGATGGTTGGATGGCATCGCCGACTTGATGGACATGAGTTTGAACAAGTTCCAGGAGTTGGTGATGAACAGGGAAGCCTGGCGTGCTGCAGTCCATGGGGTCACAGAGTTGAACACGACTGAGCAACTGAACTGACTGATATATAAAGTAAGATGTCCTAAAGGGTATACATTTCAGAGATTCTCCAGTAACTGGCTGAGGGTCTGAGGTTAACAGTCTCCTTCTGAATCATGGAAGATAAATGTGAAGTCTATATAATTTTAACTGGCTCACTGCGTTTTGCTTCTTTGAAAACTAACGCCCCCCTACCCTCAACCAACTCTGTTTCTCTAATCCCCTAATTGGGTCATTTGTTCCACTACCATCTCAAAACACAACATTTTTAGAACTCTCACTGAATGTATAATGCTTTTTAGTCTCCCCACCAACCAGAGGTCTCAGCGGAGAAATGAGAACATGGCACTAATGCTTTTGCAAAGACGACTGTCACAGCTCCGCTTTACGGCCTCCCGACCTGTCTGCCCTTGAGTATTCAGAGACTGCTTGAACTCAAAGCACCTTCTGCATGCTTGTTTGTTGCAGCTACCCCAGTTCCAGATTCAGAGAGAGCCCAGTTGATGCCACAGATCTCAATGCTGCTTCATCTGTTCTTACAGAATTCACCCTGGACAGGTGTGTCTTAACTAGAAAGCTTTTCATAGTCTAAAGAACTACAGGGTCTTCTCCTGAAGCTGTAGAAGGTGGTGGAAGGCAGTCTTCCTTGGCTCTGTTCAAACAAGTCGGTCTCTGCCACTACTCAGGAGAAATAAGACACATTCAGGGTTCTCCACTGTCGGCTTGTGGCTTCCTTCAAAAGTTGCCTGTCACGTGGATATCAAGAAGACGTCGATCTGACAACATTCAAACGGTGCAGATGTACAAGTGAGCCCCTGACGGGCTGGCAGGAATAGGCTGCCCGCTGAGCCAGAAGAACATGTGGTCCCGCCTCTGACGCACCGCAAGTGCTGGGACTTTTTTTTTTTTCTTGTTAAGAAATATGGAGTTGAAAATGACATTTGGGGGTATTTTTGTAAAAATATTTGGTGAATATTAAATTCTTTAAAAACATTTCCCACTATAAGCCGAACTGAGTTCCCACATTTCAGTCAAAACCTCAAACTGACAAGCAAATGTTTATTTTCCTTTTAGCATATTTTTAAGATAATTGGTTCTATTCATACAGACACACATCAACAAACACAGACATAAGACTAGGCAAGGCTGATCATTTTAGGTAAGACTCTCTGGAAATCCAGAAAGAACCTACAGTCATTTTATTTAGACTGGACCCCAGGTTCTTTAGAAGTATAATAGGACTAATTATAGGAGTTCTCCACATAAATGAAATGCTAATTACATGTTGGCAGAGCAATGTAAAGTTCCCTGGGCAAACGTGTTTAATTGTTCAGGCTTGCCAAACATGTTATGTGTCATGTAGAGGAAACAGCCATACTTCTTACACCTGAGGACTGCAAATGCTACGGAAGTGTCTCAAAAATAGACTTGAGTCAGAAGGCATTATTAGGAAATGAATATATATATATATATATATATATGTGTGTGTGGTGAGTATGTAATTGCTCAATTTACAGCCCAGTTATAAGCAATTATCAAATGAGCAATAAGGGTCTTGCCTACCTCGCATCACTTTTTATCCACCCTCGCCTTGGGTCTCCCCATTGTTACATCAGACTTTGCTGGATACTCTGCGATTGTGCCCATGAGCTTAATTCCCCCAACTGTGCTGAGAAAGGCTTTTTTTTGCAACCTAACGCTATTCCTTCTCCCTACAGCTTATTTTGCTTTTGCCTGGGAAATATTAACCAAACACATATGGGAATGCTTTGGTAGATATTACTTTTAAAAACTATCTCAATAGTTCTTCCTCCTGCAGCCTCTATACACAGAGGTGGCCAAGGGAAGAGGCCATGGGAGGAAATAGATGCCTGGAGATAGAGGGCAGGGCAGAGTCAGGGTGTGCCACAGAGAAATCCACAAACTGCTGGGATACAACATAAGACAAACGATGATATGTTAACAACAAACCATGCAGTGCAAAGCTTTCTCTATAAAGACCGTACCCTTTGTCGATCTTTATTCTGAAGGAGCAGAACCCAAAAGAAAGATGTTTGCAGAGACAGAAACACGAGTGATTGCAATTCCTCCCAGTTCAGAATGGATGCTTGACAGACTAATTTTCTCCCCTGGGTGTTTGAATTCCTCAGATCTAAAAGTCTCTTTAACTTCTTTCACTGGGGGAAAAAAAAAGCTGTGAAATGTCATACTAGACATAAGCAGGAGTGAAATCTAAAGCTCACTACATGCAGAGCAAAGCCCGCCACCAGGCAGAGCCTCAGCTGCAAGCTCTCTTGGGAACATCACTTCACTTGCACACCTGCCTCTCAGGCTGGACCATTTCGATATTTACTACATGAACAAGGTCCTATTCCCTTTTATGTCTAGGACAGGACCCTGGATACTGGCATTGCAAGCTACGCATTTTACTTAAAATCTCATGTCTTTTGTCATCAAAATGTCACTGAGCCCAAAGTTGGGACAGGTAATCAAGGAGGAACTCCACTGGGCTGCGAAGCAGTACCACTTGTTGGGAAAGTGGTTAAGCAGTTACTATCTGCTGCTGCTAAGTCGCTTCAGTCATGTCCAACTCTGTGCGACCCGACAGACAGCAGCCCACCGGGCTCCCCTGTCCCTGGGATTCTCCAGGCAAGAACACTGGAGTAGGGTGCCATCGCTGTGTATTAAAAATGCCTGTGTACTCTGACTCAGCAATTTTCCCTGAAAACTGCTGCTAGCCTAATAACTGCAAATCCATAAAACAATTCAAAAACTTCATGCACAAAGATGACAGATATCTAAGGAGTTGAAGGCAGTGTAAATAGTTACCATGAGAGAGATTTAGATATTTCATGTCCATTCCACATAATATTTTATGGCAGTGAAAAATGCATTTTAGAAAGTATTTTAATAACATCAGAAATGCTTATCTTATAATGTTAATATTAAAAGAAGAGAAAGGAATATTCAAAAGTGTACTACTGAATGACCTCCATTTTGACATTTAACATTTTAACATTTAATAAAAATGTTTATTTAAAAAGCTAAGAAAGAAATCAACAAACTGAAGTCTTGTCTGAACAATGAGATCACAGATGACATTTTAATAACATCAGAAATGCTTATCTTATAATGTTAATATTAAAAGAAGAGAAAGGAATATTCAAAAGTGTACTACTGAATGACCTCCATTTTGACATTTAACATTTTAACATTTAATAAAAATGTTTATTTAAAAAGCTAAGAAAGAAATCAACAAACTGAAGTCTTGTCTGAACAATGAGATCACAGATGACTTTTTCATCTGTATTTTTTCTCCCCCAAATGTCTTAAAATGTATTTCTTTTAAAATAATAAAAAAAAAAAAGTCAAAACCATATTGAAGATATAAATGACTGAAGGGAAGAAGCACACCAAATAGTTTGTTTCTCCTTTTTTGTGGAGATTAGTCTAATAATAGCAAAGCTGGAAGCTGAAATATTGTCAGATTTTATAACAGCTTAAAAAAATCAGTAACAAAGTAGACTTCTAGAACTTTATTTTTCAGACTGTGTAGGCCAAACTTAATTTTAAAGTAACATATTCCTGAGTAGAAAGTGATGCTATTCAAACTTAAACAGGTATCAAGACCAGATCACTTCGTTCTGTGAATTTATTCAACATTCAACAAATATGTATGGTATATTACTCCGTGCCAGGCGCTGGGGGATCCAACAGTGAACAAAACAGATGGGGTTTGTGCATGAAGGAAGCTTATGGCATAGTGGGGCTGAAAGGGATGGTTTGTATACAGCAACCCAGCTAAGGCTGATTCAATGACTCCTGCCAAGATGAGATGCTAGACCTACAGAATATTGCCTATCACTCCATGCTTAAAAATAAAAACTCCAGCTATTATTATCAAATTTAATCCTTCTCTCCAAAGAGAACTTTGTAAGATACACAGGAACTTTTGGGCAGTGACAGAAATCCAGAACACCTAGGAGGAGGTGTGAAGAAGCGAGAGCTCAAACTCTGACCATGGTGGGTTCAAATTCCCTCGGCAGGTGAAGCCCTTTCTGTCTCCTCTTTTAAAATATAACGAGTGAGGTCACTTTGGATTTTGTCCTGAGCACTGAAGGCAATCACTGGGAAAGCATGCCCAGGATGACGTCTGGCACAGAAAAAGTGCTCAGCTAAAAAGCCTTCCTCTTCTCCGTGAAACGGACATATTTATACACTAAAGACAACAAAAAATCAGGTAAGGACAAAGAAGTAGAAGTCAGTAAAATGAGGGACTGGGGCAAGCGGGAGTGACTGCTAATGGGCGTGGGGTTTCCTGGAGAGTGATGAAAATATCCTAGAATTGATTGTGACAGCTGCACAACACTGCATACACTACAAAACCCACTGAGTTGTACACTTTACATGGATGGATTGTACATTATGCGAATTATATCTCCATGAAACTGTTTTAAATGTATTTTTTAAAAGTCAATGGAACCTTTTAATACATATGCCCAGATGGGCCAACAGCTATTCTATGCAACCCATGAGACTGAGTGAATTTTGTAATCAGAAAATAATATCTTCAGTTCCAAGTCACTATAATGTTAAGACTCACATTTTCTTACCAACTCCTTCACAGGGAAAAGACACACAAGCATACTGGATAATACCACACACACAACTCTTGAAAGACAACTTCTTAAATCTTTTACTGTATATACCTCAGTGCTATGAAAATATTTTACATTCTGTATTCACATACAAGACAAAATTTAGATACAATATCAACCAATCAAAAGGGAAAACAAAATGCCTTCAATACACAGGGAGTTTGAAACTTACCACTTCATTACTTAACACCTAATGTCACCACCAAAATACATATTAAAATAACACAAAAGAACAAATGTTTGGTCCAAAGACATTATGTTAAATCTTACCTAATAGCCACTTACTTTTCACATGGACAAGAGGTAAATTGACTGTGTTATGGTTTTCCAGCAACACACAATCACTCATCATATTCAAATTTTCTCATTATATCATCAAGAAAGCATTAAACAGATCCAAGAGAGCATAAAGCAAAAAACCCAGGAAAATGGCCCAGACAAGGCTTCTATCCTTACTCTTACTCCCTCCTTCTGTCAACACATCTTTACTGAGCACCTACTATGTGAAGACCTTGTCTCCATCTTTACCTTCTGTATTTTTCTGAAAACATTAGTTTTAGTAATCTTTAAAAAAACGCGATATGAGCTTTGTAATTGTTTATAATATACCCCATCGAACAATTTCATTAAAAATTTTTTTGCCACTGAAAACAGAATAATCAGAGAAAATAAAGATGGCATATGGTTCAGCAAGGGTTTCTCCAGGTGGCTCAGCAATAGAGTCTGCATGCCAAGCGGGAGATGCAGGTTTGATCCCTGGGTTGGGAAAATCCCCTGGAGAAGGAAATGGCAAGCCACTCCAGTATTCTTGCCTGGGAAATCCCATGATGATAACCTGGCAGGCTACAGTCCATGGTGTTGCAAAGAGTCAAACAGGACTTAGCAACTAAACCACCACCATCATGATAAAGCAAACATATGGATCTGATTTTCTATTTGGGTTGCCCCTTTTGCATGTGAAAATGAGCAGCACTGGTACATTTTGGAAAGTGCATCCTTTGAGCTGGTCCACCACCAATGGTGATGTATTTTAAGAGACAATCCACCCTTTCATCGGCAACCCCTACAGCGAGATGGCCCGGGAAGGTGCGAGTGTGAGTGGAAGTAACTAGTAGGTCTTTCAGCCCTCTGAGAAGTTTATGCTGAGGATCACATTTGGACCCTTTCTCTCATTTATGGTTAAACAACTATGCTCACCTACCAAACTCACACCCTGGGAGCTGTTTTATCTCCATCGAGTACAGTACTGACAGGGAGCATGGCCATCAGCCATCTTAAAGTTCCCCCTCACTGCACAGCTATAATCATCAACTGATATGGCAGGTACTGAAATGCAGAAGTGAAAGTGGGCATCTTACTCCGCTTGTGAGTCAAAACTGAGTTTATAAAATCACTGGGAACTATCTCAAGAAATAGTAATGTTTCAATCATTAAAGTACTAGACCAACTCTGTGTTCAATTACTAAAAATACAAAGTAAGCTTGGATTAATACTTAATCTCATGAGTCAAAATTTAAAAAGATTAGTAAGTAAATACTGCAGAATACAAATAACAATAGCAAACATCAGCTCCATTGTCAATTATGTGGGATCACCTGCTTTTTAATAAATTAGATGGGATGGGGAGGGAGGTGGGAGGGGGGTTCAGGATGGCGAACACATGTACATCCATGGCGGATTCATGTCAATGTATGGCAAAACCAATACAATATTGTAAAGTAAAAAAAATAAATTAATTAATTAAAAAAAAAAAGAATTTCAAAGGAAAAAAAAAAATTGGCTTGAGACCCCTTCCCCTGCACAGAAAAACACTATCTCTGTTGTGACTTGGGAGATGCAGAAAAAGCAGAAGAATTTAAGAACATCTCTGACAGTTTAAAAGAGAATCATTTACTTCTCTAATTAAAACATTAATTCCCAAGATCACTTTTCTTTCTTCAGAAAACACAACGAACATCAGGTGAAGGTCCTGACGTAAACAAGCATTCTTCCTCTCACACTAGGTGTTTTCTCATAAAAGAAAAGAAAGTGAAGTTGCTCAGTCGTGTCCGACTCTTTGCAACCCCATGGACTGTAGCCTACCAGGTTCCTCAGTCCATGGAATTTTCCAGGCAAGAATACTGGAGTGGGTTGCCATTTCCTTCCCCAGGAGATCTTCCCCACCCAGGGATTGAACCCGGGTCTCCCACAGATGCTTTACCATCTGAGTCACCAGGAAGTCTCTTTTCTCAGAAGTCAGAATTTTTATTTCTATTATCCCCTCTGAAAACTCCCAATGTTTTCTGAGTACAATCTTTCATTTGCTACTTTTATCGCCTTAATACTTTGGGTTTTTGAACTATTTCAAAAATAACTCAGCAGATCACACAGAAATGAAGTCACAGTATCTGGCTTACTGGAGAAAGAAACTAAGGTCTGCCTCACTGTATTAATGACTTTAGGATGAGTGATACACCAGCTAATTGTTCATTAAGCCCCTCAAAACCTCTGTGGGGTTCATGTTCAGGATCAAAGCTAGGCCCTCTTTCTCATTAGCACAGTTATTAAACGGCTATGCTCACCGGTCACACTACAGCATCTTGACAGACATTATCCACCCTGTGAGGTACACGGGGCAGGTGTTTTTGTCCATTTCATACCTGAGAAAATGAGGCAATGATACATGTGACTTCCTTAAAGGGAAAAAGTCAAGCAGCATGCAAAGGGCCAGGGCATCCCCTCTTTCCCCTGAGACAATGGTTCTCATAATTGTTGACACATTAGAAACCCCTGGAGAGAGTTGGGAAAAAATACCAGTGGCAGGTCACCAAATTGCCAGCCCAGGCTAAGGAGATGCCAGGGCATCAGTGTGGTTTAAAAGCTCTCCAGGTGATTCATAGGCACAAAGCTGAGAACCACTGATCTGTAACCTACAGATGTTTAAAAGGCCTTCACTGACAAATAACCAGTTTGCTTTCTCTCACTTCCTTTTCTTCAGGACAGAATGGCAGAGCCATGGTAAATGACAATCGTTAACAATGAACAGTGGACCCAGCTGAACCAAGTATGTTCTCAGGGAGGGGGAAAAAAAAAAAACAGTAAGAAACAGGATTCAAAAAGAATCAAAAGGAAAATACAGTCTTGAAATCTAAAAAAACTAAGCTCAACACACATGTATTTATACAAAATGCATACATACCATGTTTTCTTTGTCCCACCCGCCACACCAAAAGAGCAAATTTTCAAACAAATAACTATACATTGGCATGTGTGTTCCAAATGTCAGGAATGAAATGCTAAGGAAATTCTTTCTAACATCTGCGAGTGATTTTGTAGAATACGTCATTGCTCCTATGCATTCACCTTAAAAAAGAAAGATCAGAGTAGAGTAACTATACATCCAAATGCAGTAATAATTTTTCTCTCCTATTAAGCATGATCTGAAACCCACTAATTATTTCCAGAGGGAACTTCTCTCCTAACACTTTATTCCTGAGTAGAGTTTTTGGCAGTAACACAAGCGGGAAAGTCTATGATTAAAAGAACCCTCCTCAAATGAAGAATTCCAAGCATAAGAAACCATAAGGTACCTAGTGGGGATGTCATATTTCAGCTTTGCTGCTCCTACCATCTTCCAGTGAAATCCCAGGGACACTTGATATTCCCCCAAAGCCTGCAAATGGGGCCTTTTAAAATTTCTGGGATCTTAGAACAAGCACATACAAACTTCACACATGGGTGAATGCACATAAATTGGGTTTGTGAAAAGCACTACCAGTGATACCATATCTTCAAAATGAAAATACCAAGGAAGAGATTTGATTCAACTCAGTCTATAACATTAGTCAAAGGCAACTGACAGTTTTACAAGTGCTCGACCTGAAGCTCTTTGTTAGTGAAACCTAGTACTAGAAAAAACGAGGCTTACTTTCCCTTCACTTCTCCCCAAATCCATCTCTTTTAGCTCTGTCAAATAACTGGCTCCAAACGTGTTTGTTCCGCTTCTCTCTTTGTTTTTCCCAAAAGGAAAAATTGATGGTCAAGTGGGTTTAATTTTTAAATTGGTACAAGAGTTTTTTAAACACACTGTACCAAAAAACAAAACAAAACAAAAAAAGTGCAAATGGAATGCTCTTGAAAATAGTTACACATTAAACACACATCTTATGACCCAGGCCTCTACTAAGGCAAGTTCTTAAGTTCTATGGAGGTCAGAAGTTTAGTTTATTCAGCAAGAATAACTCTATTAACAGCTCCATCTCCTTCTTGTCACCACAGTAAACATCCACACATTCCAAATCCTGGAAAATGTGAGGCAATGCAGAGGAGGCTGGAGCTGTGGAAGACTCCACTACTCTGCCTGAGAAGCTTCTAAAACTATCTGTCTGCCATCTGAAGGAAGTCACCCACGGGGATTCAGGGATCACAGAGGATCAGAGAAGGCACACTGGACTCAGGAGACGGATTTTCAGAAAACAGCAAGGAACTGGGGAGGCTTTATTCATATCACTTCTAAACAATAATGATGATGAAAGCCCTTTAAACGTATGCCCAGAGCATCAGAATTTCCAATCAACATATATACTATTGTTTTCAAACACAGATTTTCTTTTTTCTAAATAATCCCATCTTTTACTAAAGTGAAAGTGAAGTCACTCAGTCGTGTCTGACTCTTTTGAGACCCCATGGACTGTAGCCTAACAGGCTTTTCTGTCCATGGGATCTTCCAGGCAAGAACACCAGAGGCACTGGAGTGAGCTGCCATTTCCTTCCCCAGGGGATCTTCCCGGCTCAGGGATCAAACCCAGGTCTCCTGCATTGCAGGCAGCCGCTTTACCCTCTGAGCCACCAGGGAAGCCCATCTTTTACTGAAGGCCAAGGTTAAAAGTAAAAAAATCAGCAGACTCCTAAGCAAAGTGAGAAGAAAAAGAAAAAGAAAAAAAAAAATGCTAAACTTAGAGCTGTTTCAGAACCACAAAAACCTTCTGGATTTTTAATTTAATTTTATAGCATCTACCATGCAGGAAGGTCACACTGCAGCAACCTGTCTATCCCACACTGAAATAAATGAAATCATGATGCAGTATAAACTGACAGGCGCTAAGTCACAGCTAGGAAAATGGAAGACAGCGCTTCACCCTAAGGAGTCAGTTATCCAAGTACAAGACAATCTGACTTTCAACTTGATGTAAATTAATCCTTACTCTTTTTAAATCATTTTATACCTGAAAATCAGCACCTCCACTAATTAATCTTAATAATGTCTTGAAGTCTTTTCTACGTTTTCTCATGGAGATGCCAGTCTGAAGCCCTTATCCATCACTTCTGCTCTAGGAAAAAAAATCTAAGGGAAGATGAACCGTGCACAACCCAGAGGCAACGAAGGAGAAGCCAGCTCCCCACGTGGACCCCCTGCACCGGGCGGGGTCTGAACAGACAAGCAACATGACCGAGGTTTAATTCCAGCTCCTCTGACACCGATTCCTCCCAATGTGGTTGTGTAGTACTGATTTAAGTGGCTTTCCAGTTTAAGGTACAAAGAGGGAGAAGGCGCAACACCTCCCACGTTTCTGAAACCAAGAGTAAATTTTAACTGTCAGTTCTATTTGCGCAAATAAGAGAGCTCTCTGGATCTGCTGCTTTCATTCCCTCTCATGGCTGCTTCCTATAGAACTCAATCTTGATTTTTCCTTACTGATGCTATCTACCAAATTTTCTACTGATGTAATCCATCCTACAAGAAGAGTAGATTCAATGGAATGTGTAGAATTCAGAGATTTTCCTTAGAAGTTTTGTTTTTCCATCTTGAAACAGCCTGAGCTATTTTTTGCCTACTTACAGTTATGCTCACACCTGTTGCCTGATTTTCAGTCATTTTCACTCTCATTCCCTAGTTTGGTACCATTCTTAACTATTTTCTCCCAACCATTTCTTTCCCAACAATCGCCCCCAATATATTGTCCTTTCCCATCCAGTCAGCCTCTTTGGCATGTATTTTACTTCTCCTTTGAGTTTCAGCCTCCAGTTCTCCCCTCTTTATACAGAGGAACCTATTGATTTTGCATCTCAGGTCTCCCTGTTACCTTTATCCTTGCTCTGAACTCCTCTTCTAAAAGACAACGATACTGATAAGGGTCATCTCCTCACTCTTGACCAACCTAGCTCAGAGGAAAAACATTTCCCCTATGTTTTTCACTTTCCTTTGGTCCCCTGGTGTACCCTGGGGCATGCTGCTTCCCCATGGCAGGAAGCATGCCGCAATGTAGCAGTGGAGCTCTCTCCTTCACATTTAGTTTGTATTATCTGCTGGCCTCTGTCAAGGACACTGGCCATAGGAAACACGCTATACGGGATGATCACATACTATGAGATGTGGCCAACCACGTCTGGATCCACTGTCAGTATGACACACATATACAGTTATGTGTATTTCCAATAGGAAAGGGAGATTCACCCAATCTGTCTCTCTTTCACGCTGGGTCTCATGACTAATGGACAGCCCTTGCCAGAGGGCCTGCTCAATTAGGGGACCAGGAAGGTGCTACGTCTCCAGCCACAGAAAAGAACTGACGGACTCAACTGGAGCTCACACCTTGGACCTTGGCTTCATTAGCTCTGAGCAACAACTGGCCACCGTCAAATCACAGCAATGCCCATTGCTAAATGTAGGAACACTGGCTCCATTCAGAAGGTAAATATAAGCCTCAACAACACAAAAACAACCATCTCAAGACAGATCAGTTGGCAAACCAAGAACAAAACGAACTTGAGATGTGTTGCCCGTTCTAATTTTCATGATACCTCCTAGGAGAAACAGTAACCTTCAGCCTGCTGCTCAGAGTCCTTCCAAGTTAAAGCACTGAGAGTGGAGAACCACTTAGACACCAGACTGCTCCTGAATGAATGTAAAAGCAGCCAGGAACAAAAAGAGAAACGTAGCTCTTATTTCAACGAAAATCAAGAGCGCACAGAAACCGCTTTTCTTTCCGCTCTGAATACCATAAAGCAAATTCCCACTACAGGTAGACACAGAGACATCACAGGGAAGAGGACGTGGGGGAATAGATAAAAATAAATTGTATTTACCTTCTTCTGTTTCGTGCCACACGATCCCTTCCAAATTCACACTGGTTCCGGGTTCACAGGGCCCAAGACACTCGGGCTCTGTCACTACTCCAACCTCACACGTATTGACACCCACGGAACGAGTCCGAACCAAAAGCTGTTCAACCGGTGCTGCAATATTGGATGAAGATGGGGAAAAGTAGGAGGGCAGAAGCTGAGGCGTGAGACTGCTGGCGATCGGCGGCGGAGGCGCTGGCACTGTAAACAGGGGGTCAACCTGAAAGATAGACAGGCTTACTGCAGTGGTGCTACGTGCTTGGAGCGCTTTTCAATGCAATCTGTTTACATCACTTCCAGAATACATCACCATTCCAAATTCCATTTGCAATTGTAATATGCTTTGAGTGTTTTAATGGTGCCAAAATACAAAGTAGAGGAGAAATAAGCATTTTCGTTTTTCATGACACACAAAGTAAACATTGGAGCTCTAGCTTCTTGGGTTACAGACCGGCCTTTGGGGTCCTTATAAATTCATCAATTGACAATCTTTGGCCTCAAGAGATGTGAAGGAAATATGCTTTGCAAAATGAAGACTATTTCCTACTTGTTATGAAACTGTATTTTCAACATAACAACATTTTCCAAAGGAGAAACTTCAATAAATATCCATATAGGCATCACTGGACATTTAAGCATAAGAGATGGATTAAAATTATTTTCAAAGTACTTTATAAACCATAATGAATTCAATCACTATTAAATAGATTAACTTACTCTGCCAAACATATAAAATCATAAACTTGATTACACACACAGAAACACAGAAACTGGATATTATTAGCATGTATTAGGCATCAACTTTCAACTAAGTGTTCTGCTGCAAAATTTGACAGCGTTCATAGAAATGGAGAACTACCCACAAATGCATGTGCTCAGCAGAATCTGAGCTCCTTCATGCACAAGTCCTTTAGTGCTTCAACTTGTAAAGATCCCTGATGAGTCTGATTGGGATTCAGAAACTCTATGTTCAGGAAAGAGAAATGTCAGCCAGCCAAAACTAGACCCTGTGGTGCAACTGCTCCCTTGCACCCCAATCCTGAGGACAAGAGCAAAGGTGCCCTTCACCACAAAAAATGTAGGAGTCAGGCCATTAATGAAACCAAAAGCTAGCATGTGTTAAGCAGGTAGGTCACCAACGGACTGATCCACTCCTTCCACCCACTGTAACAACTGTTATGACTGCGACAGAATAGCTCTGGCCCTGTTGACCGGTTGTCACATGTGAAAGAGCCAAACGCACAACATCTCTGCTCAGGATTCCAGAACACCTGTGTCCTCAGGTTGCACAGAGACGTCACTGACATACAAGAGATAATGTCTTTATATGTCTTATCAGTTGGGCTGACATAGGAGATGTGTAAAAAGGACACAGAGAAAGCTCTTCTGGTAGAATTCCATCTTAGTCTATTCATATATTCTCAGTTAACATTTGCAAGAAATCAACATTTGATACAGACATAATAGTGCATAGTCTTTGTTCTTTAAAACACACACACACACACACAGAGTGGTTTTCCAGAGAAGTCATATGAGGAAGTGTGCTCCTCCTTCAACAGCTGAAGCAGTCATCTGTGTGGGCTTCTTGTTCATATGACTGGAGGAACTATTTCTACAGTTTGCATTTCACTAAAATGATACAGGGACGTTCACTTGCCTGAGTGATCCAAGATGCGACAGAACAGCCCTTCATCCAACTGCACACTAAAGAAAGTTAATTTCCTGCTCTCCAAGCTGCCATAAAACTCCTTTTGCTCCATGCTTTTTATTGTTCTTCATTCTTGATCACAGAGCCCGAGAGAGGAAAGCATTTAACAGCCCCAAGCCCCAGATCTGGTGATTTATGCTTTTGTGTAAATGCAGCTTAATGTGGATCAAAGTTCACACTGATAGTTTCTATTTTAAAACTGAGCTGACAAATGAAGAAAGGGGTTCAGAGGAAGACAATTTAAGGGAGGTGGGGGAAGCCAGTGTGACCCTGTAGTCTATTACAACTAAAGGATTGCATGAGACTGAAGTCACTTTCTAGAATGTAAAAGAGGACCAAAAAAAAAAAAAGACCAAAGAAAATTGTAAACCAGCTACTGCACATTTTTTTGCATGATTCCCAACAAACTCTTAATTTGTATAGTTAATTGTAAATTGACTGTAATTTGGTGAGACACATATAAACTGAAAAAACAAAATGGAACAATGTTCTCAAAATAGTCTTCGTATCCTTGATCAACAGCATACATTAATTCTAAAAGAACAAGTAGAGCTTCAGTTAGACAAACAAGAAGAATGAATAAAAGAGGTGAGGTGTCTTGGAGAGTACCAACTCTCTAACTGTGAAGCTTAGGATGCTGTGGGAAAACATGTGCAAAAGAAGCTGTAGGGATGGGGGTGAACAGACAACAGGGCTTTGGCCCCACCTCCCACACTAAGTAGGCCTGTGACTTATGAGACTCATTTAACCTCACTGAGGCCCATGTTCTTCAACTGGAAAATTTATTTTCTTGCCTTCTAATAGTGATGATGAATCCTATCACAACAGAATTTCTAGATTAAATCTCTATTACAGTATAACTCTGCTTATGAATATATTTGCATGGAGATACATACACACTCACATACTCTTCAGGATATTTATGTAATTCCAAAGATATAGCATCTAAAGAATCTAGATGGCTTGATGGGAGAGACCATAGTATCCTAGGCCTACTGGCAAGTTAACTGTGTTTATTCCCATTAACACAATTCAAAAGCAATGAAAAGAGTTCAGCTGATGATATGCATAGAAGGGACCCTGGAGCCCTGTGCACACTTGTTTTAAAATGAGAAAAACTAAGATTCAGAGAAGTTTGACTATAAATATGAACAATAATCATAAACAGTCCCCCAATGTAATAACAGTCTAAAACTCTTAAACTTGATAGGAAGACTCAACAGGTTATATGGTTTTATAGGTTAAGCTCTTTGACTTAGACAAATGAATTTCTCTTAAGTTTTTCCACTGAACTCACTTCCTCAATGCAGCTCAAAATCCCCATTCCTTTAGGTCTCGATTATCATTAAGGTCTCGATTATCATTAAGGTCTCGATTATCATTATGAGAGAAGAAAAGCAAACTTTTCTCCCTTGGGATTTCAGGATTTGGAGTGGAAAACAAAGACCATCCATTAGGGATACCGAGGGCCGTTCTCTCCCAAAGCTTACCAACTGGAAAGGGGGTGGGGAATTACAGCCGCTCTCAGAGTTTTAGTTGGCAGGTATGCCAGTTTTAAAAACATTTTCTTTCTTTTTTTTTTTTTTGCCAACGCAAAAAATTAGGAAAAAGTCTGAATTTCCACTCTCTTGTAACATAATAATTGGATCATGCACTATGCTGGGCCCACATTGTTCGTGGCATCAACTGACAGGGCTGAGCTTCCCTCAGCCTGCAGTGACCTGCCCAGGCATAAGCCGCTGAGTTTGCATTTCCAGCTTTTTGAGACAACCACAGAATGTTCTAGCTAGTAGGTCATCTAACCCAGTTTACTCATTCTAGAGAAAGCCAGGGCCAGTATCTGTGCAAGGGCAATAATTTATCTCTAGTGGCAGCCCAGGTGAACACAGAAGAGCAGCATCCTCTAAGAAGGACCTTTATGACGGAGCTCAGCATACACTGGGAGGGAAAAGAGGGATGGGGGAAATAACTTAGAGTTTGGTCATTTCTTTGCGCTAGTGAACACCCAGAGTGTGACATGTTCTTCCAAAAAAAGAAATCGATTCTTGTGTATTTCATGGTGCTTAATACACAGCCATGTGACGCTACACACAAGGCAGGGTTGTTTTTGCCTTATACAAAACATCAACTTCCACTGTGCCCTCATTTCTCAGGTCATTCACTCCTACACTGAAACACAATTTCTTCACCCAGTGAGGCTCTTTAAGAGCAGCAACAGTTCCTACAAGAGTGTCTGGAGAGGAGGCAGTGTACACTTGGACTTGGGTAGTGACAAACCTCAGATTATTCTAGTTCAAATCCTGACCCTGGAGGTACTTGCTTGTGTGAAATTCTGAGCAAATGACCTGGCTATTCTAAGGTTCAGTGTCCAGATCTAAGAAATGGGAGTAAGAATAATGATTATCTGCATGGGGTCACAGTGAAGACTCAATGAGATAACTCATGCCCAGTGAAAGCTTGGCATAGCACTTAGCTCAGTAAACAACGGCTTAGGAAAAGAAAAAAAAAATATATATATATATCCCTGTTCTGATATTACAGTTCTCTAACCCTGCATGCACTCTTACAAAGCTCCTTTTTATATCCTACTATGTTTAACATAAATCTATAATCCTCTCCAAATGCATGGTTAAGTGCGGTTAAAGTACGTTAAAAGTATGAGAAAAAGGGCTTAACCCTGAGAAGCTCAGCCTGAGGAAATACTGCTCCTTTCATACACTGGCATCTGGCAGTCGTCCACTGGCTTAACCCAGGCCCGTTTTACAGCAGGCCCTGATGAGTCCTCCACTCCTGCAGAAGCTCCTTCCACTCATCTCTTGCTGGACCTCTTTTTTGTGTGCTATGCTCCCCTCAAAGTTTCCTTTTATTCACCTCAAATTGATCGCATGTCCACCCAATAAATAATGACTAACATACCTGCTGTGTGCCAGGTGCCACTAGCAAAAGAGTGGGCAAGACTGCAGCAATAATCAAACGGCCATACAAATCCAGCACAAGTGCAAGTGTCGCTGCGGCACCTCATGTCAGGGGCTAGCCAGGGTGACCTGAGTGTGAAAACCAGCACGAAGAAGACAGTGTGGGGCAGAGACCAGCCTCTGTAGCTGGAGTCCATGTCAACCTTTAGCAACAGAAGCCTGGGCAAGCTGCCTGATCTTTCTGGGACTTAGAAGCTTCATCTGTAAAATGGAAACACCACCTGACTACTAAGGTGACTACCACCCAAGATCACACAAAACGACATTAGCCCAGGGCACGCGGTACGGAATAGCCCTCAATAAACAAATGCTCCTGCCATCGCCAACATGATTATTATCATCACAAACATACCTGAGACCTGAACTGAAAAAGAAAATGCTAGGTTGTTTAGCTCTTTAAAAGCCAAATGCTAGGAGTTGCTACTAAGAGTAGCAGTTATAAGCACCTTTCGGGAGGGACATACCCTAAAAGAGTATTCCTACCATCTTCCATTTAAAAATTGGTGGGGAATTATTAGTCAAATGATACCGGTAACTGGAATAAAAGAGCAGGAGGGAGAACTGGACGGTTTTAGCAATGGTTCCTTTGTCAAAGCTCTTTCCTGTTTTCCTGACGGGACACTGATGTAATCTACTAGAGCCTGAAAGAGGAAAGCAGCCATCTCCAGTGGAAGAAAAAAAAAAGACCCATAAGTCTAACAGCTGGTGGTGGCAGCCTGTCAGACTGAGGAAAGTTAATGTCAAGAACAGACGCGCGGCAGTCTCTCACTGTTATTTTTGCATGATTATTCCCAGGTGTTGGTGCACACTGAGCGGTAGCCTGGCTATTTATTACTCTAGAGAGCCTAAGCGCATGGGAGTCGGGGAGCAGAGAGGGGAGAGAGAGGCGGGGAAGAAAAGGTTATTTACACAGATAGCGGCACTTAGGGTGAGTAATCAGAGGAGCAGGGGGAAAAAAGTCTGCAGAGAGATCCTGGCAGTACTTTCTCTGTTCACCTTATTTCAAGAGCTTCCTGAGTGCCGACGAGCAAGGAAGGCTCCAATGCTGGAGCGCAGCGGGCAGCAGCTTTGCACCACTCGGGCATGGACTGTGGCCCCTGCTGATGGTTTCCAGCACCTGGAAACTGAGAACAAGTGAGGAAAGGTCGGCTGGGCAGGGCTGATCTGACAAAGGGACGGTCAGGTTGGCTCTACTGCGGGGACGGCTAGCACTGCCAGGCAGACGGGAAGTTCACCACCAGGAAACTGGCAAGCCTCAAGGAAAGATTCCTTCCTGCACCCCGAGGCAGGTATCAGCCTTCACTGGGGAACTTGCCTGGGTTTCTCCCATCTGTTGCTACAAATCTCCATGCTCATCTTGCTCTTAACCCCTCGATCCTGGGATTCTCGGGTCGCCAACAACCAGAGAGGGAATGGTGTTTTATTTTGTTCAGAGTCAATATTTTTACATTCTGTGAGCACACCGGGGCACGATTACTTAATGCTCACGTTTTCTCCATATCCTGGTATTTGGCTGTTTTATGAGAGTGCCCACAGTCACCTCTTTAATTTAAAAAGCATTAGACAGAGACGGCACTCCATGTAAGGGAAATCACAGCTCTTTAAAGGTGACCACTGGCGCAGTCCATCACTTTGCATTTTAACTACCCTTTCTGCCAGACATCGTTGCTTCATTAGTAAAGCAAGGGAAGCTTAAAAAATGGTTTCCTTAAGCACCAATCTTTTCCTCAAAATGATTCGTCAAGGGTGAATTTTCATCCTTGTCGGACAAAACTGGAACAACTGCATTTCAGTATTCCTAATTCTGTCTTTCCTACGTGTAGTGCAGGCTTTTCCTTCTAGAAACCGTGGTCAGGGCAAAGCACGCGCTACAGCCTGCGGCCAAACAACAGGGGCAAACTCCTTCTAAGGGCCCACTGTACACCAGGCCCCAGATGCTTTCTATCTCCTCTGACACTCATAACATCCCCATTTTACAGAAACAGAAACTGAGGGCCTCAGCGAATGAGCTACTTGCCCAGAGAGCTGAGATTCCAGGCCGAACCTCTCCGACTTCAAAGTGTGGGCTTTCTTGTAAAGCTAGTAACACTACCAGTCACTACTGCTCAACACTCATTACACAGGAGGGATGGTGCTGCGCATTCCTTCACTCAGTCTTCACAAGGCTGTGACTCAAAGTACTGAACAGATGAGGAATAAGGAACTTAAACTGAAAAGGTCACTTAGGGTCAGCGGCTGGGCCAGAACTGGAACCCACACTGATCCAACAGCAAAAGAAACTCTTCTGAATGTAAAAGAGAACACAAGGTAAAAAGAAACCTACCTCCCCAGGTAATTTCTGACCCTTTTCGGCGTGTTAGAAGCCATGCATCTGATTATTTTCTCAACTCCTAGTTCAGGATGGTGCATCTTGGTGTGCCCAAGCAAATACCGCAATTCCTTCAGAAACCTCAACTACAAAACCTCGGAGAAACCATAGCTCAGGTTGTGTTTTGCTGTTGTTACCATTTTAAATCATCTGACTCCAAAAGCAACAGCTATATACAATGACTGGGAATCATACTATTATTTTCAGTTTCTCTTTCCTAGGTATAGAGACCAGAGACCAAATAAAAAGCCAAAGGTCTAGCTGCTCGCATGCTTTTAAAGGCTTAGCCGCTGAACAGGTAGGGCTCGGCCTCGGGATGGACCAGGGTTCCAGTTCCAAGGCCAGTGGGGTCAAGATGGATGCTTCCATTCACAACCAGGACTCCAGCCCTGCTGAAGTCACAGAATGCCAGCCCAGGCTCTCGGGGACATTGCATGGGGGTGGTCAAGGGAAGGTCGCTGACTGTTTATTATTCAAGGAGCGACTCCATGTGCAGGTCACAACGCAGAGGCACAGACAGGCCAGCCACAGGTGTAAACTATATTTTAAACAAGTGATGATTTTTAACTTCATGCTCTAGCTGTGACAATTTTTCAAAGCAAAAGACAAGGAAGGTACTGAGTATGGAAAGACAGAGTATAATTAAACTACCCTGGACTTGGTGTCTAAAGCTTTCTGGTTGTCTTGAAGCCAAACCAAAATCTCCCCTAGAAAGCCCTCCCCCAGCTGCGCCAGGTTCCATGGGAAAATTAAGCTGGTGGAGGTAGAGGGGACACAGGGACTCAGCCTTGGGTACTTTCCACCAACCATAGAGTTGTTACACACTCAGCGTCATCTATGTTTTTCGTGGGGGCAGGGAGGGGAACCATTCCTGTCTTATTCCTGAGCCACAGATTCTTCATCTGTTTTAAAACTGTCAGTGACACTACTCAGCAACCTAAGCACGCTTTAAATAGCAGTAAATGACCAGTGTTTTCCTATCTTGTTCATAAGGCTTCTCTGATTTCCTCTCATCCTGCCTACTTCCAAAGACACCTTAAAAATCAAGATTAAGCCACAAAGAAAGAAGGAGGTGGTAAAAGTACTTAAAAAAAAAAAAAAGAGTCTGTCTTCTTAATCTTTTTCCCTTTATTTTGTACAAAACTAAACCCCTGTGGATACTTCAGATATACAGATGACACCACCCTTATGGCAGAAAGTGAAGAGGAACTAAAGAGCCTCTTGATGAAAGTGAAAGAGGAGAGTGAAAAAGTTGGCTTAAAACTCAACATTCAGAAAACAAAGATTATGGCATCCGGTCCCATCACTTCATGGCAAATAGATGGAGAAACAGTGGAAAGAGTGGCTGACTTTATTTTGGGGGGCTCCAGAAATCACTGCAGATGGTGACTGCAGCCATGAAATTAAAAGATGCTTACTCCTTGGAAGGAAAGTTATGACCAACCTAGACAGCATATTCAAAAGCAGAGACATTACTTTGCCAACAAAGGTCCGTCTAGTCAAGGCTATGGTTCTTCCAGTGGTCACGTATGGATGTGAGAGTTGGACTGTGAAGAAAGCTGAGTGCCGAAGAATTGATGCTTCTGAAGTATGGTGTTGGAGAAGACTCTTGAGAGTCTCTTGGACTGCAAGGAGACCCAACCAGTCCATTCTAAGGGAGATCAGTCCTAGGTGTTCACTGGAAGGACTGATGCTAAAGCTGAAACTCCAGTAGTTTGGCCACCTCATGTGAAGAGTTGACTCACTGGAAAAGACTCTGATGCTGGCAGGGATTGGGGGCAGGAGGAGAAGGGGACGACAAAGGATGAGATGGCTGGATGGCATCACTGACTCGATGGACATGAGTTTGAGTGAACTCTGGGAGTTGGTGATGGACAGGGAGGCCTGGTGTGCTGCCATTCATGGGGTCACAAAGAGTCAGACACAACTGAGTGACTGAACTGAACTGAACTGATGTTGGGAAAGACTGAAGGCGGGAGAAGGGGATGACAGAGGATGAGATGGTTGGATGGCATCACTGACTCAATGGACATAAGTTTGTGTAAGCTCTGGGGGTTGGTGATGGACCAGGAAGCCTGGCATGCTGCAGTCCATGGGGTCGCAAAGAGTCGGACACGACTGAGCAACTGAACTAAACTGAAACTCGTCAAGTTCCACATCAATCCCATTTCTTGCAATTAGATCTGGCCCTTGGTCCTGAAGAGTGAAATTAAAAAAAAAGAAGCCCAGAGGTAAAACTCTCAATTTTGTTTCACGTGGGTGCACCTGCACCAGTGAGCAAATCAATTTCAAAATCCCTGACTATTGAGTATCTTCGCAGATAACTGGCCATTAAAGCATTGCCTGTATTTGCATGACTCCAATTTCTCCTTGAAATTAATAAAAGGTTCTAGGTCTCTAATCCTCAACTGTCTCAGGACACAGACATGATTCAATGAAGGGAGAAAGGAGGAGAAATGAAAGAAAGAAAAGCCTGTTGGGAGTTGGGGGGATAATCACCTTATTCCTAATGCTCTAACCAACAGCACGTCTTTATAGTAGAAAATCTCACCTGCAACCACCTAAACATAGTCTTCTCAAGGAATATTTTGGACATTTAAACTATAAACACAAAACATGCTGGTCATAACAAGTTCAACGGCAAGGAGTCAAACCTTATGAGAACTAAGATGCTTCATGGAAAGAGTCAAAGCCCCTTTCCACAGCAGGGTGGGCCAGTTGTCACTTCTTGCCCCACATACTGTTTCGGTACCATTCCCTCCCTGCAAAAACTGAAGACTACTCACATAAATTCAGGTTTAGGACACTCAGCATCAACCTCTTATCTCTCATCCTTCCTTTCATAACTCCCAAACACTGATTCAAAGGAGCCATCACTCTCTTAATGGAAGCTTTAAATTTTTAATTTCGTATCAAATCAAACAACTCAGTAAAGCTCTCCTTAGCTCATCACAGAGATGGACAGTTACAGACAGAAAGAAATCATGAAGCTCCCCAGCCATCTTCATGCCCGTCTTTAAGGACACCTTGGAGACACTTTTTTTTTTTTTTTTTAACATTCATTATTTTGGCTCTATGAAAAAGCAAGAGTGGGCTTTCTTATTGGATTCTGTAAACTAAAGAAATTGATTCTTAAGAGGCAAGTTACCTCTCAAGGTCGGGAGTGGTGGCTCAGCGGTAAAGAATTTGCCCATCAGTGCAGGAGATGTGGGTTCGATCCCTGGGTCGGGAAGATCCCCTGAAGAAGGAAATGGCAACCTGCTCCAGTATTCTTGCCTGGAAAATTCCACGGAGAGAGAAGCCTGGCGGGCCACAGTCCATGGGAGCCACAGAGATTCAGACATGACTGAGCACAACAGCACACAGCAAGGTCAGGAGCCAAACAAGAGGCCGCAGGCTATCCCATGAGGGCTGTTGTGCCCTCCACCAAGCTCCGCACTGTACCTCAAGCTTTCAAAGTTCTCTTCTCGCAGAACCTTCCCCACACCCACAAAAGAGTTTCCCACAGACCCAGAATTCTGTTTTCCCTCCTGAGAACAGAGCAGCCTTTAAAAGTCCAACAGGTCATTCTCCAGGGAGAGCCTCTCTTCTAACAGTCTCCCACGTATGCATCCTCCAGAAACTTAATCCATATTAAAAAAATGCGTTTATCATTTTATCGCCTCTGTGTTTGCATGAATTTTAGCATGAACATGTACTACTTTCACAGTTTTTTAAAAAGTTTTAATACAAAGATGCTAAGCCATTCCACTCAGAATAAAAGGAAACAAATGCTAAGGCAGAAGGGAGAGGGCACAGGATTGAGACTATGATTTCAGCTCCTTGTGTAGAGGTCCTGAAATTAACAAGCCAAGGTGGCACCGGGACCAACTGCGTGTGAAGGGAGGTGGTGTACTGACCCTGTGTCCTCCGCTTTACAAGGGCTGCTGACTGAAGCTCCCTCACCATTGGGGAAGTTGTTTCCTCATCTAAGAAGTTTTTGCCAGGTGCTACCATTTGCCAAGTGTTTCTCCGTGAGCCCTGGAGGGCCCTAGAGGCGGTGGGGGAGACTAGCAGTGGCCACAGAGCAGCTTGGGGTCAGCTTGGGTGGTCAGTCAGGTTCATCATGCGGGCGCCAAGGGGTGCGGCAGGGGGAGGGCAAGGTGGATCTGAAGGAACTACAGAAGTAAGGCTGGGGAAGGGTGAGAGACGTGGACGGTGATGAGCCACGCTGCACAGGTCAGCGAGTTCGGGAGCTTAGCGGGTCAGGAGGAAGACAGAACATGAAGGCTGGAGAAGCAGAGGGCGCATGAAGAGCGCAGGACAGACTAAGAATGTTCGGGGATGACTGCGACGGTAGAAGAGTGTGCTGAGGACATTGCAGCAGAGGCATGGGGGGTGGACAGTTTCCCTGGCAAAGCCGAAGCTGTGGGAGAACAGATAGGAGACGGCCGAAACTGCAGGCAGGAGGGCGGGAAGGAGGGCAGCTGAAGCCACTGCAGCCCCTCACAGAAGAGGCGGCAGGCGTGCGGCGGTGGGGAGAGGCGTCCCAAGTGCCAGGCCCAGGTTTCCGTGTGAGCGCGCGAGGGCGTCGCTCCGGGGATGCAGAGGACGGCTGGAGGGCGGGGGCCGCTGTCTGCCATGCGGATGGACAGAATGGTGTAGAGCTCAAGAGAATTTTCTAGACTAGAGAGGGTCACCGGCAGAGAGAAAGCGGTGAAGCCAGCGGAGTGGAGAAGACGGCTGAGGGAACCTGTGAGAAGTATGAAGCGAAGGGGCACCAGCACTTCTCGCTGACGTCAGCGTGGCCTAAGAGAGCCGGAGGCGTGGCCGTCGCGGTTGCGGCAAACCAGGAGAGAGCTGAGGGACCCCAACCGGGGCAGAGAGGCTCCGAGGCCACGTGGTCTGGGAGGTCTGGTGGCTGACAGCACAGGGCAGCCAAGGGAAGATATAACCTGGACCTCTGGGGAGCTGGTTGAGGGTCCCTCCCTTCCCTCTACCCACAGAAGAGCAAGACTGTGGGCTTTTTAAAGGCAAGCCCTGAATTTCACCCTGACAGCTACTGGCAGCCCCAGAGAGTGGGCCCTACACCCTCTGGAACCTTCTGTTTCCATCCAAGGGAAGAAATAATGACTCGACACCATGGCTGCAGCCACCTTTCTTCCACCAGATGACTTGATCCGTGAGAACCCATATTTCCCCCACCCTCCGCAAATGCCAGTTCCTGCAGCCCTTCCATGCCACCAGCAGCCAAGAAGGTAATGAGGCCTGTTCTTGAGGAGACTATCACAAAACCAGTAGTCATCTTGAATATGCTTTTTCAGACTGCCTCCACCTGATGCTACCCTACCCAGAGTGATGTCCTGCAGGGTCCAAGGCTCATTCCCTTGAGAATCGGTGCTGGACCCTAAATAGAGATAAACTCGCTTGTATTCCCTTCTATCTTCCTACACTGGTACCCTAAAATCAAGTCCCCTCATTCTCTATGTTCCTGTTCCCAGCCGGCAAATCCCGATTCCCCCCTTCCTCAATGTGAATGCCTCACCTTTCCAGTCTCCAGGGAATGAGCCTCTACAAAGGGAAGAATATCAGCAGTTTACCCTGCTTGGGATGGCTTTGGACCACAGTCTAGTTCAAGCGTCAGCAAACAAAGGCCAGAGGGCCAAATCTGGCCCAACTGCCAATATCTTGTACACCTCAACAAGCTAAGCACATTTCTTACAAATGATATTTTACAATCAGTTTAATGATAGCAACCACCAACTCTGAACCCACAGTAAGTGAAATGTTATCACCACCCCCCATAAAAAGATAATTCCATTTTTCTAATTAGTAGACCTGTATTACAGACAAAGTGCACTCAATTACTATCATTAGATTTTAATTTTTATCAATTGAAAAAAATCTGTCGAGACTGTTTCCTCTCCCTGGTCATATCAGGACCTACATACTGCCCATGATACTGCATCTGGTTCCACAAAGTTAAAATAGGTACTATGGACTCTTTACAGAAAAAGTTTGCTGGTCCCCGCTCTAGTTTAATGGGAAATGCTGATCCTTTAAGTAGCTCATTTATGTTCACAAGTGGACTCTAATCAATGTTACCAGGGAGACGAAGAGAGGATAGGATGGGGGGTGAGGGGTGTTGAAAAAGAGCAGGAAGGAAGAGAAAAAAGGAAGCAGGAAAAAGTATAGGAATATGATGAAGTAAGCACACAGATTCATTTATGAATGAGGCAAAAAGAAAAAAAAAAATTAATGCACTACTACGCTTAGCTCTCCCACCAAAAATCAGGAATCACAGCCCACAAGAGAGACAGGAGGTATACTTCAATTCTAACTTAAGCAGTCATGACTTTAAAAACTCAATAAATATTTATTGAGTAATCTCTCTATTATGACAGCTTGGCACTAATATAAGGATAACCAAGACAGCTAAGATTCCTACCTAGACAGAGCTTACACACAAGTCAAGGTTTTCTGAAATAACAACATTGTTGATAAATTATACCTCTCTATTCCTATAAGAACGTAGGAATGTTAAAAACCCTACATAACTGTAACGTGTTTTTGGTCACATTTTTAATCTTAAAAGCTAGGATATTTTAGCTTAAGTGAAAGTGAAGTCGCTCAGTCGTGTCCGACTCTTTGCGACCCGTGGACTGTAGCCCACCAAGCTCCTCCGTCCGTGGGATTCTCCAGGCAAGAATACTGGAGTGGGTTGCCATTTCCTTCTCCAGGGGATCTTCCCAACCCAGGGATCAAACCCA
>SJYX01018437.1:836796-870146 GCA_006410675.1 Oreotragus oreotragus
CTAGAAAAACAGGGAAGGCTAGGAAGGGTTAAGGAGAGGAAAGAGAGAGGGGAGGGGAGAGAGGTCAATAAAGTCTCTTGTTCTTTACTGTTCGGGGCACTCTGGCCAACTGTCCACGTCAGGAGACCAGGGACAAAAGGGTCCCAGTTGCGGCCGCTGGGTCTGGTCCACTGGCAGGCAAGCTGGCCCCTGAGTACCCCGAGTGGTCAGGATGTCAGTCTCAGCGAAGAAGAGTCCCCGCCAGAGTCGCCATTTGTTGCAGGAAGGAGGACCCCTTCCAGGGCCCGAAGCTGGGCTCTTGTCTAACACTCAGCAATGAATTGTCCGAGGAGACACATGTGCTGACAAAGCAAGAGATTTTATTGGGAAAGGGCACCCGGGTGGAGAGCAGCAGGGTGAGGGAACTCAGGAGAACTGCTCTGCTGCATGCAACTTCCTCTTAAATGAATGAATGAATGAGATGAAATTATCATTCTCAAATACATTTGGTTGGGAGCTAGAAATGAATCAAGCAATCCCAGAAATCTGAGTTCTCTATGCAGAAGCCTAGTAACGAATGGTTCAACTAAGACTGTCGGTTCCAGAAGCTACTTCTCACAGAGTATCACAACAGACATGCCAAGCATCCCACTAACACTTCTGAACTCGGAAGAGCTTGCATATTACAGATAAGTCTCTGTGTTTAACTCTCAGATCATTTACAAACTAGCAGCATCATCTTAGAATTTCACTGAACTCTGCTAAGCCTCAGTTTACTTACGTATAAAGCAGGAGTCATAGTATATAATGTTACCAACTTGTATTTAATATAATGGACACATGAAATGAGGTCACTCAAATCAAGCCCTTATCATCCCCATCTTGTAGTAAGCCTGCACACAGTGTGAGTGGTCCCTGTCATCCTCACTCAGAGTTTCCATCAAAACCTCAAAAGCAATGTTTTCAGGACCTGTTCAATGAGTCACATGCCTAAACCAACACATCAAAAACCTGCTCCTATGGTTTCTGGAAACCCAAGGATGGTTTTTCAAATAAAATGAAAAACTTCAAAACATCTGGAGATAAATCTATAGTTGAACATTTATAGTTCCTTAAAATCAGGTATATGATTTGATTTTACTGGGAAGGAACAATGATTTTTCCTCTTCCAGAAACGGGTGTCCTGGGAGGAATCTTAAGTCTAACAATGAAATCAGGATCAGTATTCACAAAATGGCATTAAGAATGCTTGCCTTAGCTATTTCACAGAGGGACTTCAAGAATCAAAATAAACTGAAAATTAAAAGAATACATTTGAATCAGTTCTAATAAGATGGATGAAACTGGAACCAATTATACAGAGTGAAGATGGGAGGGGGGGTTCATGTTTGGGAGTTCGTGTAAAAAAATAAATAAATACAAAAAAAAAAAAAAAAGTAATCCGGTCAAAAAAAAAAAAAAAAGAAAGCACACACATAAATAAGTATGGTCATCTATGTATACTCACTAATCCAGTTACTCTCTAGCATCAAAACGGGAATGAAGGTTAGTGGATCAAGAGAGATAGGGTCACATTATCTTAGCATCCAACATCCACATTTTCAGAATATTTAATTTTACTGTGTGTTTTATTTTTCCCTGTCAGACCCCCGTTCTTCCTGTTTGGAAACACGGTACGGAGTGCATCTCTTCGCCTCCTGCTACTGCACAGGATACTCCTGCACAGCCCCCTGGCAGTGCCCACCAGCCCTGCTCTAGTGCATGACTGCTCCTGGTGCTGTTCTTCACTTAATTCATATCCTGTGCTTGACCGGAGTATGTGAAATGCTGCTCTGACACTACTCAATCAGCATTTGTCTTTATAATGGTGCCCTTGCTTACTGCATATGTCACATAGAGCAGCAGTTTAAGGGGCTCTGCAAAAAAAAAAAAAAAAAGAAAGCACACACATAAATAAGTATGGTCATCTATGTATACTCACTAATCCAGTTACTCTCTAGCATCAAAACGGGAATGAAGGTTAGTGGATCAAGAGAGATAGGGTCACATTATCTTAGCATCCAACATCCACATTTTCAGAATATTTAATTTTACTGTGTGTTTTATTTTTCCCTGTCAGACCCCCGTTCTTCCTGTTTGGAAACACGGTACGGAGTGCATCTCTTCGCCTCCTGCTACTGCACAGGATACTCCTGCACAGCCCCCTGGCAGTGCCCACCAGCCCTGCTCTAGTGCATGACTGCTCCTGGCGCTGTTCTTCACTTAATTCATATCCTGTGCTTGACCGGAGTATGTGAAATGCTGCTCTGACACTACTCAATCAGCATTTGTCTTTATAATGGTGCCCTTGCTTACTGCATATGTCACATAGAGCAGCAGTTTAAGGGGCTCTGCAGGACTGGAGAAACCACGCATTCAGCAGGCCTGTGTGCAGCTGGTAACAGACCAGTTACATGCCTCCTGAAGGCAGTCAGGAGACAGATCTGTAGGTTTGCTTCTCCACATTCTGACACCATGAGCTAATGGGACAAGGTTTAGGGGGTCTTAGTGTGCAAATGGGCTTCCCAGGTGGCTCAGTGGGTAAAGCAACTGCCTACAACGCAGGAGAGAGACGCCAGAGATACGGATTCGATTCCTGGGTTGGGAAGATCCCCTGGAGGAGGGCATGGCAACCCACTTCAGTCTTCTTGCCTGGAGAATCCCATGGACAGAGGAGCCTGGCGGGCTATAGTCCATAGGTCACAAAGAGTCGCCCGCAACTGGGCACATGTGTTTTATTTCAGGATAGATTTCAGATGACTACAAGAAATTACTAAGACTAATTTTCAGAGGCAATTCACTCAATCTCATACCTATCAAATAATACCTGCTTTAAATCTTGTTCACATAGAACTATGAGCAATCAGTTTCAAAAAAAAAAAGGTACATTTTTAATGGATATGAAGCCAGTGAATTCTTGTATGATGTATCTTCAAATAAATGATGGAGGACATGTACTATAACACAAGTATCAAACTATAAGTACTCTGGGGGCGATGGAGCTTTCCATATTTATATTAAAATGTATATTTCTAGCATGCTCTCCCTTCATAGTACAGTACATTTCAGTCAGTTGCTAAACACCTGCAAAGAGAGTTAGCATTAGACTAAGCTAAATTTAAATCTAGTTGATTTGAATTATGATTTAAATCATCAGTCAAGAAGAACTGGTATCTTTTTAAAATTAAAAAATGCATACTTATTTTTGCCATTATGGTAACAAGCATCATAAAACTCACAGGTACATACATATACCCCTTTTTAAAGAAATTATTTAAATATGATATTAAAAAACCATTTAAAATATTCTAATTATTTTAATTTTTAATATTACCATCCAGCTCTTACATATGTATACATATTTTATACGCTCAAAGACAGACCCAATACCTCTTAATAGATTGCTTCACATTTTACAGCTACATTAGAAACTCTCATACTATTCCTTTACATATCAAAACTAAATGGAAGCATCCATTTACATCACTGAACGACTATCTTCTCTAAGTTAATCATGAATTTTTTCCCGCAGTGCATTAAAATCTAATAATCGTAGGGAACTCTCTAGCAGCCCGTTGGTTAGGACTCTGGACTTCCACTGCAAGGGGCACAGGTCCGCTCCCTGATTAGGGAACTAAGATCCTGTACGCCACGCAGAATGCACCCCCCGCCCCGAAAAAGAAGAATTAGAAAATCTGATAATCATAACGAAAACAACTCAGATTGCTTTGTTTAACTTTTTTAAAAGGGCATTTTCCATAAAACAGATAGTCGACAAGAACCTGCTGTAGAGCACAGGAAATTCTATTCAATACTCTGTAATAACCTATACACGAAAAGAATCTGAAAAAGAACAGATAAATGTGTAACAGAATCACTTTGCCGTATACCTGAAACACAACACGGTAAATCAACTATACTTCAGGATAAAATTTAAGAAAGAAAAAGGATATTTCCTTCAACCACAAGTCATTTTAAGATAAGCAGCCTTGGCTCTTTTTAAGTACCTTGTTCTTCAATGCTGTGCCGATGTGCTAAGTCACTCAGTCATGTCTAACTCTTTGCGACCCCATGGACTGCAGCCTGCCAGGCTCCTCTGTCCATGGGGCTCTCCAGGCAAGAATACTGGAGTGGGTTGCCATACCCTTCTCCAGGGGATCTTTCCAACCCAGGGGTTGAACCCGAGTTTCCTGTGGCTCCTGCAAGGAAGGCAGATTCTTTACTGCTGACAAAAGTGAGGACTCAAGTTGAGAAGCTAGAGAAAAGTTTTATGTATATAAAACATCAAATAGTATGTAAAAAGCACATCTGTCAAGCGGTTGCTTTAACCAACAACTTTATATATCTTTTTAATAATAACTCTGAAGCACTCTGATATCTTATGCGACTTCTGTTTTGTTTTGTTCTAATGGGATAGCGTTGGGGGAATCTGTTTTGGATAGGCCTGGTACTGTGTGTTCTTCAGCCTTATATTCTAGAATTCTGGTAACTCTTTAAACTCTAACTCCCAGTTTTTGCCACATAATTTTATTCTGAATACAAATGGTATAATTTGAAAAAATATTTAACCTCCTGACACACCATAACCGATATAAATGTCTCTCGAAAGCAATGTGGTTTTTAAAACCAGTTTTTAAAAATCCAGTTCTTAAAATCACAATTATAAATACTCCTTTGAAATCTAATAACTGCTCTCAAAATTTAAGTGAAGATTAATTAACTAATGTTTTAGCAAAAAGACTTTAAGGGGCTCTGGAATAACTCAGCCCTCCAAGGATATGCAAAACAACGGTAGAAATTAGTCTTTCTTTCTTTTCTTTCTTTTTTTTTTAGTTTCACAGATGAGCTAAGTTAGCTCAAGGACACAGGAGTTTATAGTGAAATAAGGGCCCAAGTCTCAGCAGAGGTTCCCAATCTAGGCACCGGTTGTATTTAACGCGCAACCCAGTTTCATCTCTGCACCCAGGGTTCTCAGCTGCAAGGGGGCTTTGGGAGTGTGTGTGTGGCCAGTGAATGTCTCCATACAGGCAGTGAAGGACAACAGATGGGACTCCTGTGGATGTTACCTCTTCGTCTCATAAACCTTTTTGCTTTCTTGTGCCCTTGTGCAGAGCAGAGTCACACTGCAAGGCGTGGGGTTAACACACATAGAGACAGTGAAGCCTCGTAGTCCTAGAGAGCCAACTCCAGCCACGTCACAGTTTGAGACAGGCCCATATGCTGAAGACTTCCTCCCCAGCACCCCTTCCCTTCTCTTTCAGAGCCTCCAAGTGGCATGGCCCCAGTCCATGCACCTAAGCGTGAGTATCCAAGGCAAAAACACAACCTGGAACCCCCAACCTGTACCTCTTCCCACCAAGAGCAGGTAATCCTTCCCTGACTATGGTTTTCAAAGTGCCTGGTTAGAGGAACAAACACGTTCTCTTTCAAGTGCGTTAGGAAATCTAATATTTTGTCAAACAGAAATGAAAAATAAACCTAATCTAAGCTGTCACAGAAATTGTGAGATGCCTCTGGCAGTTCTATCAAAGTATGGAGACACGTTGGGACTCTTTGAAGAAATGAAACTGCAGTTTATCAAGTGTGATTTATAAGCAACACTGATGTAGCTGGTAGATAACACTGCTGTCTAATCATTAGTAGTCAGACAACAGCCATGTGAACACATCAATTATGGGCCACGGCCAAAAGCCCTTGAGATCTTGGAGATTAACAGCCAATCCTCTGTTTTACAAGCTCACATCAAAAAGAATATTAATAAGAGGAGGGGCAATGTGAAAGCTTGTCAGAGTAATTCAGCCACTAAAACAAGGCATTTTTTCCCCCTTCTCCTCTCTGTTGAATTGGCCCAAGGAAGTAGCTGGCATCAGCTACAAAGTGCAATGCTGCCAATTTCTTGGGAAATGTTTTTCACTAACATATGGGAACTTGTAAGGGTCTGCAAAACTGCTATTTGGTGAAGAATGGCAGGCAAGCCTTCATGTTCCTTTTTTAAATACTGGTATAAAACAAACAGGGTCATTATGGTATTAGTGAATTATTTTTAAATTAATATGCATGGAGAAGTAGCCATTGACTTTCACTCTACCCAAACTATAAGAAATTTTGTAAAACCTCACGTCATTCTTTGTCTTCCACCAGTCAACTGAATTTAACTGAGTAACGACTAGTAACTACTCTGCACATTAATGAGTTTCTTCAAATCAACATGGCTCTTTCGAAAGTAGGACAAAACTAAAATAATGTGTGGTCTCTTAAGTACTTCTTTCCAACTATCTCAGGAAGACAGATACAAACCCCACTGATATTTCCACAGTTAGAATTAAGCCAGTTCTACAACCCACACATAGAAAGCATTTGCCAAAATATACGCCACAGGCACAGCATATTTTTCACTTATATTGTTGTTAACATACGCACCAGTGAGGACTGCTACTTTCTTGCAAATGATCAGGTTAGAACAAACAGCTGGCAACTAAGGGTTTAGTGGGGCTTTGCAACATAAGCCACGCTACAGAATGCATGGTCTGGGTTTCCCCTGCTACTGAGCGATCTGTTTGCATTTTTATTTATAAAACACTCTATATTTACAGAGAGTGTTCCTAATAGTTCATTTGCTGCTCATCATTTCAAACAGCATAGGGTGGTAGGAAAAATCATCAAGGGAGAAAAAAAGCAGCACGGGGTTCCTGTCACTTGTCAGCACTCAAGCTGTTTGGCCCCTAAGTAAGTTACTGAACTTAAAGCCTTGCTGACAAGCAATTGTTAAATCAAAGATTCTTTACCTTGGGTTCAAAGTCTTGATGGAGTCTGGGAAACCCTGTAATTACAGAAGCAAAGGTTTATGTTTGCACATAGGTGCAGTTTCTTCTTCTTTTCTTTTGCCTGGGGAGAGAGTCTATAGATGTTCAATAAAATCATGACCCAGAATAGACTTAAGAAGCAAGAACCAAGTGGTAAAGTCCAGGGCAAGAGCCAAGCTTTTTTTTTCATTACAACGCATCCTCAATACATGTTTGCGCAAGTAAAGGCACGGCATGAGTTCTAAACCTTGGTTTCTTCACCTATAAAACCAAAACAGTAACAGTAACACGTTCTCTGATGACCTCTGAAGGTTATCACAAAAACCTACAGTACTTAAGAAGTACTTAAACACAAGTGAAAGTGTTAATGGATAAAACACTCCTTGGGCAGCCAGTTGCTAGGCACTGTACAAAAACTAATAATTATTGATTGCATTTTTGATATTAGAAAGGAAATGGCCTTCTGAGTAAACAATGTACCTAGGAAACTTACTGGGGCCCAGGAAGGGTGGGGGCAAGCAGGGGGGCCTCAGAAAAAAAAAAAAAAAAAAAACTCTTCCCTGGCTTTGCTGATGCTATATTAGAAACTTACTATAAAAGATGTTTCAGTTTCAGTTATGGGCATCATCATCATCATCATCATCCTTCCTTTAACATGCAATTATGAGATTTCTTTTCTCTACCACTTTTCCAGTCAAAGCTCTCATCAGAAATTAGAATTAGTAGTAACTTAGCAGAAACTCTAGAAGAACCACAACTGTGCCCTGGCCACTCAACACAGCAAGAAGAGAAGAAAAGGGCTTTCACAAGAAACACAGAGAGTTTCACTCTATTAAATATATATTTGCTGGTGTCTTTAAAAAAAACAAACATTTTTAATAACACGTTGAGTTTAATGGGCAACTCCAAGGTTAAAAAACCAAACCACTGTTCTATTTAACAAGTTATGACTATGAATGACATATGATTATAGTCAACGATTATCCACCAAAGCTGTCAGAATGGGCTGTGCTCCAAGTTCTTAGACAAACTTCATCAAAGACAAAGGGGTCAAATTCAGCCCTGAAATCCTAAGATCTTATTACACTTCATACTCCTGAACTGGCTTTTTTCCCCACCCCAAATAAGATTAACTTGGTTTGAATAATTTTCCCAAGGTCACGCCTAAGCTGTAAGTTATAATAGACACTCTCTCACTTGAATAATGACTTTTTTTTAGGAGTAGTCTTCTATTTTAGCCCTGAGGATTTTGTGGGTGACAAAGAAATCATCAGACAGAAATCTGCCAGCAAACAGGATGCCATTGCAATCTGTTATTCTGACACAGCATAACCCTTCTGGGTAAAGCATCTTTATCTTTGTTCTTTAAAATTCAACAGACACGCTCTAGCAGATCCAGGCAAGCAGGTGCAATATAGCCGATTACATACAGATGATGGTGCTTTAGAAAATTAAAAATGCTGCATAAATACAAGACACATCAAAATCCAGATAATTCCCAGCAACACTTTTGCCTGTGATCTCTGCATGGAAGAAAGACAGAAGGCACAGGCTCTCCATGGAGCTGGCTCAAGGCCCTCCTCTCTCGGAAAGTCTACTAAGGGAGAAGCTAGGCCAGCACGCAGTTACTGAGCGTTTCCTAGAATCAGGCACAGTGCCAGCTGCCGGGTGGCATCCGCGCTCTGCAAGGTCTCCTGCTGCAGGAGAAACAGAAAGGGCGCACATCAGATACACGTGTCTCGGTGCGGCAGCTAGGAGTGCGGAGTACACCTCTTTCGGATCTAAAAGGACACTCAGAAAACGCAGTCCAAGAAGAAACCACTAATAACCACAGCGGTCCCAGAAGAAACCACGCCCAGGGTCGTAAGAGAAGTCAGTGTCAAAGCATCGAGTGGGACCCAGTCCCGCACTCCCCGTTCCTAAGCTCCTCCGCTGGATCACGACCCAGGCGGGAGTCAGAGTCGAGGGCCTGCCCCAGGAAACAGTCTACCTGAAGGCTGCACTGGGGCCAGCATCAGCGGGACCCAATGGCTATGCTCTGCTGACCTCGAGGGCACGACAGCAAACTGGCAATTTTCTGAAGATCAGCTGACCAGGAGAGACGACCTCCACAGATCAGCCCCATGGCAGTAATACTCAAGCTGCACGCTACAGACACTCCTCAAAACCTAGGAGGCAGCTTCCTCCTGCTGCTGCTAAGTCACTTCAGTCGTGTCCGACTCTGTGTGACCCCATAGATGGCAGCCCACCAGGCTCCCCCATCCCTGGGATTCTCCAGGCAAGAATACTGGAGTGGGTTGCCATTTCCTTCTCCAATGCATGAAAGAGAAAAGTGAAAGTGAAGTAGCTTCCTCCTACAAGTTGCTAAACCAAATGGTTAGCTAAGGAAAACCGTGGCCATCTTCACTACTTAGGCATAGACTGTGCATAGACTTAGGCACAGACTAGGCATAGACTTTGCTCTAGGATTCTAAGAAACACAGCAAGGGTGTTTACCAGGCTCTAAATATTACGAGGGCTGGAGCTGCAAACCCTGAGTCCTTCCTGTTCCACCTGCCATGTGACCAAGTATAGTATTTAACCACCTATAATGTAAAACACTTCATGAAGCCTTATTTAAAGCAATATTGTGGTGATTTTTCTATAAAAAAGCTCAAAACAGTAAGCAAAAACAGAAAACTTTAATAACCATTTCTAACGTCTGCCTTTGAGAGAAAGAGAGAGATAAAGAAAGACACCTTCAAATAAGCTATCTGAGGCTTTTCCTAAATGCACACCAAGCAGTTCCCCTACATGGGTAGGGGATCTGGGACAGGGTATTTTGGGAAAGGAATAAAATTAAGTACTCTTCAGGTGATCCAGATGTAAAGCTCTGATTAAGAAACAATGCTTTTGATTAAAGGGTTCAGGAATTTTGGATACTGGATCAAATGTTATTTATATTCCAATATAAACCCAAAAGCCAGTAAGATGAGAATCATGCTCACCTTTCAGTTGGAAACTATAAACACTGCCAACTACCATCAAAATGGCACAAGAAAAACATTTTTAATAATCTTAGAGAAATATTTTTCTACACCAGTACAAAACCCAGAGTCCACAAAAGAAAATGAATTTAAATATAAACCTAACTACACAATTTAAGGCATTTACACAGGAAGCAAAAAAAAAAAAAAAAAGGCATAAACAGGATCAGAAGGCAAATGAAGAAATGAGGGAAAAATTATAAGCACATGAAAAAATATTTGTAAAACACAAAGTGTATTTAACTAATAAAACACTGAAATACTTGAAAGTTAGTCGGAGGTTATAAACTGCTAACATACAGGAGATACAATCTGCCCGTTTCATACATGAAAAGGGCAAATTTTAAAAAGGGCCTTCTCTCTGATTATCATAGATCACAGCCAAAGAATTAGAATTCAGAGCATTAAACTGTAGAAATATATGTATTTCATGTTCCATTGTTGGTGGGAATGTATCTGATGAAATCAAGCTGGAGGACAATTCTGAAACACATTCAAAGTAAGATTCACCAGAGCCTTTTGTAACTGGAAAAAGATTAGAAAACACCAATGCTATTAGCAAAGGATCAGTTAAATAAACTATGGAATCAAAGGGAGCAAGGGAACATATGATACCCAACACATACAGTGATGTGAAAAGAGCAAGGTACAGATCTGTTTCTTTACTATGCTCTGATCTTATAAGGAGATGAGATATATAAATATACATGCTTGAACATACGGAGACTATTTCAAGAAAGACATACAAAACTGTTCCAAGTAGTTGACTCTGGGGAGTAGGTCTAAGGGGGAAGTAAAACTTACTTTCCATTATATAATATTTGCATACAGCTTAACAATTTATATACTGCTTTTCAAATTTTGAGTCAAATTTTAAAAGTATTTTAATAAATACAACTATAGGGCTTCCCTGGTGGCTCAGAGGTTAAAGCGCCTGCCTCCAATGCGGAAGACCTGGGTTCGATCCCTGGGTCGGGAAGATCCCCTGGAGAAGGAAATGGTAACCCACTCCAGTATTCTTGCCTGGAAAATCCCATGGACGGAGAAGCCTGGTAGGCTACAGTCCATGGGGTCACAAAGCGTCGGACACGACTGAGCGACTTCACTCACTCACTAGTTTGTCAGGGTCCTAGATCAGTCTCCAGAGTAGGAGGACAGTTAAGCACCCAGGGAGCATACAAGAAAAGGCCCATGTGATGCAAGGGAAAAAAATTAGAATTTCTAATTATATCATGACCATTTAAAATTTCTGTTGTAATTTGAGTAATGATAAACTATTGAGGAGAATCCCATGGACGGAGGACCCTGGTGGGCTACAGTCCATGGTGTCGTAAAAAGTCGGACACGACTGAGCAACTTAACTAACAAACTAATGATAAACTACCTAATCACCAATTCAGTGGACATGAGCTTGAGCAAACACTTGGAGATGGTGAGGGACAGGGAAGCCTGGCGTGCTGCAGTCCATGGGGTGGAGGAGAGTCGAACACGACTTGGTGATTGAACAATAAACTACTTAATCTAATAGGGTACATGCATGTATACACACACAACTAGAGACATCCATTAAACATCTACTCTTTTTAATATGGTTTGAGGAAAAGTACCATTTTGTTTGCTCTCTGGGAAAAAAACTTTTTATGATCTTGCACCTGAAATCAACTGATAAAAATCACACAAGACAGCCCCTTCCATCTCCCTTAACCACTCAGAAACTACAATGAACTTAAAAAAAGAAAAAAAAACCTACTTGAGGAATAGAGAAGGAAGTTAAACTTAGGGTAGTTCCCAGACAATGAAACCATAGCCTAAGTCACAGCCTGGCCCACCCCTATTCAAACTTCTAATCCCCTCCCCATCTCTGAATCTTACTTGAATTCTTCATGGCTCCCTGGAGCCTGGCCTGACCCTTCCACTTGAATTTCACCTCCTTGCCCTCTCCCCTTTCCCTCATTCAACTCCAACAACCTTGGTGTCTCCTGAAACACACAAAACACACCCCTCCTCCAGGGCTTGTACACCTGCTGTCCCACTATGGCCTAAATTCTCTCCCCAGGGAGTCAAATGGCTCCTCCTCGCTGGCTGTCCGGTCCCTACTCAAATGCAAATACTAACTCTCCTTTCCCCACATCCCTCTACCACCTCTTGCTTGATTTTCACTTACAGCACTTAACACCAAGCAAAATATCTTTATTTGTCCCAAAGAAACTTAGAATACAAGCGTCATGAGAGCAGAGACTTTGCAGCCGATCTTATCTTCAGGACTCGGGCTGTGTTTGGCATGTAATCTGTGTTCAGAAACTACCTGCTGCGTGAAGGAATGGATAAAGGGATGAAAGAAAGAATTAAGTGAGACCTATAGGGACACATTCCCCTTTCTAATATTCTACTGTCAGAACACAGAACAGTCAAAGCTCTCTAAACTGTAGGAGGAGGCAGAGAATGGCTATCCACAGTATCTGTATCAAAAAGCATCCCTTGACAGAGTAATGACATCCTGCACACATGCCAAGAAATGAAAACTTGCTCTCATTTTCTGACCTTCCTTCTGTTGCTGTGGAGGACCTGTCCCGCTCCAGAGGCCCACAGCTGCACCCATGCAACAGATCTTCCCCACCTCAACCCCGTGCCTCCTCCAGGACACCTTCACCCCTCTCTCTGGAATGATCACCTTTTCTCCCTCTCCTGTATCAGTCCCACAGCATACAAACAAGTGTCCAGGTTCAAAGATGGACAGACACACATTTCCTGATCTCAGATGCCTCTTATATAAAAGCTAAAATCATCAGCTTCTGTTTTTCTCTCAGGAAATCCAAGGACTCCAGACTGTTACTCTTCTCATTCCCATCCCTCACCCAGGACTACTTGTCTCAAGATTGATCACCAACAGCTGTCATCCTTCCAGGGATAGGAGTCAATTCTGAGTCTCATCTTAACCTGAATTCTTGGCCTCATTGAACATATCTTGTTGCATCACAACTATACACTCTTCTTGCTAAAATTTCTTCGCTTGCTTTTCAGAAACATGAGACTAGCTTGGTCGTCTTCCTCCTCAATGGAAGGCAGTGTTGGCTCCCTTCAATGTTCCGTAGCTTAGCCCTGAGCCCCCGTATTCTCCAACTATACTTTCTAGGTGACCTATTCCGGTCCCATGACTCTAAAGCCCACCTGTATTTCCACTGGTTCCAATCAAGGCCTCTACCACTCGCCACCCAATTTGAGTATCATCCCTTGGCAGCCATGCAGTATATCAGAAGTCCCAAATCCTGATTGCACCCACCCCAAAATCCTAGTTGTTACCCTTAACTCTCATCCTCTCACCACTTCTCATTACTTTAGACAATGTGAACACTTAACAGCAACGCCACAAAGAAATCTACCCTCTCTTGCTGGGGCCAATGAAAAAGTCTTGTTAACTCACTTCCCTATTACTCTCTACAGTCACCTCTCCACACAGCAGTCAAGGGCAAGTTTTTAAAAACAAACCAAATTATATCACTCTCTGCATAAAAGTTTCTCATTTCATTCAAACTAAAATCCAAACTCTTTACAATGTCCTACAAGGCCCTCCATGATCTGAACTGTACCTAACTCTCAACCCAATATGACATGGTCTGCCCAGAATATAGTTCATGTGTACTATCTGGGTGGATTTAACAGCATGTACAGTCAACCAAGAGATTAGGAAACACATCCAGAAAAAAAAAAGTGCAAATATCCAATCAATCAGAAGAACAGGCTTTGATATCCCTCCAGTTAGCCCAATTCTCTCTCTTCCATCTCAGGTTCACACTTGACACAGCTCCCCACCCTGTAACTAGGCTTCAAGATCATACCTACGCTGCACGTTACATTCATCTCTTATGCCCAGTTCCTCGTGTCAAAGTCTTAAAGAAATGTCAAGAGAAGAGGTCCTTCAACAAGTACGCAAATCTACTTTTTTTTCAGTGAATCTCTTCTCCACTGTGTCCTAAGATATGCCAGGGTTCCAACAGAAAAAATATACAACCATGGGTTTTGTCAGTCCTGAAACCATCTTCTTTTCCTAAGTCAAGCCTTCAGAGGAAATCAGAGACGAACCTGCTTGCACAGGGTTTTTCTGGTGGCCGAGATGGTAAAGAATCTGCCTGCAATGCAGGAGACCCAGGTTTGATCCCTAGGTTGGGGAAGATTCCCTGGAGAAGGAATTCCCACTCCAGTATTCTTGCCTGAGAATTCCAAGGACAGAGGAGCCTGGTGGGTGGCTACAGTCCATGGGGTCACAAAGAGGCGGACATGACTGAGCGACTAACACCGCTTTCAGAAACTCTGGGAACTCTGGCTGGTGGTGAGTTGACAGGTACAACTGGTGAGTTTATTATCCATTATCTTTCTGACCTGTGTCCTTAGAATTCTAGTAACCTTGACCCCGTGCAGCTGCGTTCATTGATCTTTTTTCAGTAACACAGATTATTTCTATTATTTTTATTTTTTAAATCAAATTCATCAGGTAGAGTAGAAATGTGCCAAGAAAACACAACCTATATAAATGAACACACATATAAAAATATATTAACACAAATGAGAAACAGAAAAGTATGACATTTATGCTACTATCAAGTCTGACTCACCCCATAACCTAATGGCAATATCAATCCTTATCAGGTTCCAACTTGAAGCTCACTCCTTACATTAGTTAGCAAAGTCCCTTACAATATCCACGATGAAATCAAGACAAGGGGGAAAAAAGCCATGTCCGGCTCTGCTTCAAACTCATCACTTACACACCTTGTTGTCAGCCTCAAATGTTAGGAAACACCCACAGAAGAGGTTCCCTCCAAAATCAACTTCACAAAAAAGTCAGCTTTGAAAGCCCCCCAGCCTCTCCTCCTATCACAAAGTCCCCACACTTGAGCTCCATTCTTGGGCCTTTAAGTCTACTTACAGTGGTGACCATCTTAAAATCACCTTACTCACTTATTCAGTAGGTTGCTGTAGGGCAAAGCTCTTGATAAATGGAGGAAAATTAGGCTCTAAGCACATGAAGAGATATCAGAAGGTAAGAGAAAGATATATTTAAAATGAACATAGGCAAAGGAACCAAAGCAAAGACCATCTCTGCTTTAGGGTGGCTGGCCTCCTGTTTATCTTGCTCTCCCATGCTACCGATAATAGTCTCGAAGATCTACACTGCACGTCTCCTCAGGAAGTGCCTTCTTTTGGCCTGTATTACACAGGTTTTCCATGACCTGAAAATCACTAGCCCACACAGCTGGCCTTCTGCTTATCTTCCTTACCAGAAAAGACAAGCTCAAGTTTATTCTTCGTACCATTTTTNAGATCTACACTGCACGTCTCCTCAGGAAGTGCCTTCTTTTGGCCTGTATTACACAGGTTTTCCATGACCTGAAAATCACTAGCCCACACAGCTGGCCTTCTGCTTATCTTCCTTACCAGAAAAGACAAGCTCAAGTTTATTCTTCGTACCATTTTTTAATGCTGAGGGCTCAATAATCAAATACTAAAGCACTGGACACGTGGTAAACGTGACACATACAAATTTAACCCATCTCTCTACATTTTCTGAATATTGTGAAATCTGTTTATACAGAAACACACACATGTATGCATGTATATTTCGGCATGTTTGCACTTCCTTGCCTAGTAGATCACTTTTCCACGAACCCCAGCCATTCTGCTTGAACCAAGCAGATCGTATCAATAGCCCCATGGTCTAATCTTCTCCTGCCCCATGATACCGCTTCTTCCCTCCATCTCTCCTTACAATTCTGGGTAATAAAATCAAGTCCACTCTAAAGCCCTACTAGCCTACAAATTTCAAAGCTAATTTACTAGACCAAGACTTCAGCTCAGTGGTGTCCCAACTACAACAAAAGAAGGGGACCTCTCTATCCTTCTGTCCTTTAAGCTCTTATCTGCACAGGAAGCAGCCAGAAGAAGATCCTGAGCAGCTTTGAAAGCATCTGCTTAGATGACTGTACTCATGTCAGAGCAAGAGCTATTTAGAATAAATGATGCTGAAAAAGAGGCTGGTCCTTCCATAGCACTAATCATTACCTAACCACCAGTTTCTGCAAGCTTACTCCCTCTTCAAGCTTCATAGCTTCGGTGATAGAAGAAAGGGCTGGACCAGGCCTCGGGGAGCATCACAGTGAGGGAGCACCACAGTGAGGGAGCACAACAGTAAGGGAGCACACAGTGAGGGAGCACCCGCCAAGGTCTGAGCAAGACTGTTTATTTCCCGAATGTTTGATGAGGTCATTGGCCACTCTTTAACCAACAGGGGATGACAGGAAAGTGATACCTTCTTAACACACTTGAGAAGAAACCTATTTTGAGCCCAGGAAAGGCCAAACACACAGTAGCAAACACTTAAAAGATAACATACTAAATCACTAAACATTAAAAATTACTTCTTAATCCCAACTGTTCTTGCTGACTGGTATAACAACTTCTTCAAATTTTTCCTTGATTGTATATACAGACATATATGTATGTAGGTGTGTGTTTATAAATGTGTAACATACAAATATGCTGTATTTAGTGACTGGCTCCTCCTCCCTCTCTTTTGTTGCTTAGTTGTTATATCCCACACTCCCCCAAAGGGTACTTTGAAATCTTTCCAGTTTTTACAATTAAACCTAACCATCTGGACTAAAATCTTCACATTCACTAAATTAGTCACAGATTTTGTGGGTAAGCTGAGAAAGTAAATGCTATGCTCAGTGCTAGGATTTAAACCACATCTACCACAGCAAAACACTCTCTCTCCAATAATCTCTCCAATTATGCACGCACATCCAGGCTCAGATAACATGGAGACAACTAGAGCTCGTTGCACAGAATATTTGTACAGTGAGTATTACTCTTCAGATTCCTGAGTTTTACAAACAGGCCAAATGAAATTCTTCAAAAACCCTGAAGAACATACTTTACAGACAAAAGATAAACAGGTGTATTTTTACTCCACCATTTCACTCCCTGCTATTACTAGTGTGCGCTGACAAGCTTTTCACCAAATTCAAGGGGCGATTTGAGGAGATCTGTATTTATGTGTTGAACACCAGTGAAAATGTGATTTGAAAACACTGGATTTTCTAGATTTTTTCAAGTATGAAAATGTACAATCTCTTCAGATTTCACTATCTGTGTCAGACAGGAAAATTTATTGTGGTTAAGTTTCAGCTGAAATGCAACAATGGCAAGTGATTTTTGTGTCTTCAGCCTGTCACGAGTAAAGGATGGTAGATGGTACAGAACTTCATCCACCTAAAGCTGAACAGGAATATCTACAGCTGTGCTAATGCCAGGTAAGTAGAAAACACTGGTTTTTACAAGGAAATAAGGTACATGAATTTATAGGAGGCTTATGGATTCATATGCTAGCCTTTCAAAGGCGACATTAAGCCTTTAATGTGAGCTATAATAGAAAGTACTAGACTTTTGTGTAAGCAGGTTTATAAAAATCATTTCCAGAGCATATTAAAAAGGTTAGCGTGTTTCCTTTCACATTTTATATGGGCAACAAAAAGCATCCAATTAAAACAGTATGCAGAACAGGTCAGAGAGAAGGAAACAGACACGAGCGGACCTTGCTGGCAGGAAGCTCAGCACCCACTTCCCTGTGCTGTATGTACATGTGAACACAAACTAAACTCACCGAAATACATGGTATGTTTAGATTAAGCGCTTTTTAAAATCCTCAGAAACATCCACATTGTGGAGGCACTAACAATCTCGGGTCGGGCAAGGGTGGGGGAGACTTTCCTTCCAGGGGGTATTAAAACAGCAAAGAGATTTCAATCTTGCAAAGCCTCTAAGCGGTGATAAATATTAACATGAGCTATGCTTTTTTATCTTTGCTCTTTTGTTTTGGTTTCCTAAGTAAACCTAGGCTGAGCACAAATATCAGTCAAATGACACCCAAAGAAATCAAATTTAGGTGGGCATTTGCAGGGATTTACCACCTCTTCAGTAAAACATGACTTTTGGGGGCATGATTTTTTTTAAAAATTTATACAAGTTTAGTCTAGTTCATGACTATGACAGCGCTAAATTTCATAAGATTTTAAAATTTGAAGTTTTACAGCACAGGGAACTATATTCAACATCCCAAGATAAACCATAATGAAAAACAATATGGAAAAGTGTGTGTGTGTGTGTATATATATATATATATATATGCATAACTGAGCCACTTGTCTATAGAGCAGAAATTAACACTATAAATAAACTATATTTGAATAAAGTAATTTTTTTTTAAAGTTTGAAAAATTATGTTGGATGCTCACAGAAATAAAATCCAGTCTCTTTCTTCACTAACATAGAAAATGTTAATAGAAAAACATCAGGAATGAACAACAGCATATTTAAAAGTCATTAGCTTGACAAGGATAAAAATACTTACACCTAAATCTTTATACCCTCTCTGCTTCCCTACTTCTATAACCCTCCTGCTGCTCGCCAACCCTCTCAAAAGAAAATTTGTAAAATGAAGATATCAGCTATGATTTAGACTCAAAAATCAAGCCATTTCAAAAGGATCATACCAAAATAAAGGTATTATAACTTAGAAAGGATAAAAACACAACAAGATCATGGTAAGCCAATTTAACATACTTGAGACTTTAATTTATCAAATGTGCATCAAGTAATAAGTAATTTTAATTTACAGAAGGAATGAGCTTTTTCATGGCCAGACAGCATACAAAGATATCATGTAGAAACAATACTTGTAAGTAACCAGAGTTATCATTAGGGTGACAGTTTATACACAAAAGAACACTTTGAGATAAAGGGTTTCACTTCCAAGATTAATGTTAAAATAAGAAACAGTGAACTGGGGAGTGTTCAAAATGATACTTTTAGAAAATAGCACTTTACCAGTGATTTCCTTAAGCCCACTGTCCACAAATGGATTAGAAGGAATACAACAACAATGGGATAAATGCCATGATTTCTGGTCTTTATTGTTCAATATAATCTGTTGTTGTTTGCTGTTCCATGCTAAGTTTTTGCAACCCCAAGGATTGCAGCCTGCCAGGCTCCTCTGTCCATAGGATTTCCCAGGCAAAAATATCGAGCCCCCCCAAAATTAAAGAATACAGAAGGAACGGAAAAGACAACCTTAAATTCTGGTCGCCAAGCAACCCCTCTGCTATACCACTTCACTGCCCTGGCTGGAAAGTTTCTCTCTACTCAGTACCATGTGCTGTGCTGTGCTTAGTGGCTCAGTCATATCTGACTCTTTGGGACCCCATGGATTGTAGGCTGCCAGGCTTCTCTGTTCATGAGGATTTTCCAGGCAAAAACACTGGAGTGGGTTGCCATGCCCTCCTCCAGGGGATCTTCCCAACCCAGGGACGGAAACCAGGTCTCCCACATTTCAGGGGGATTCTTTATAGTCTGAGCCACCAGAGAAGCATTCAGTACCATGGTCACTAACTAATGAAATAGTAGGAAATTTCTGTAGAGCCCCCATTATTCAAGAGAACGCACTGCTGATGGCCATTTTAACAAAGGCTCTCCACCAACCACTACCTTCCCCACCCACCTTCTTCCCACTTTTTACTCCCTACCTCTACCACCACTATCATCAGTCCATCTCATCTGAACAGGAAATTCAGCAACAGCCAGTGTACCCCTCCCAGTTGAAAGAACTTTAAGTTTTTAGTTTCCTGATCAGGCAGCAAAAAAGTGACAAACCTTCTCGACCTTCCTCCCCTCTCTCTTTATATCTTAAAAAGTACACTTGGCTGAGCAGTTCTCACCATTTACTGATTCAGTCTTTTGTGAAAAACAAGGGTAAAAACAGCTAAGCATGATCACAAAACAGAACACTGGGCACTCAATTCCTATATCTTACAGCCTCATTCTTTTACCTCCTGGTCCATAGGATTTGGTGACTGAATAAATCTTAATCTGTAAACAAATGGTTTGCTCTACAATTAAACCATTCATTCTTTTTTTTTTTTTTTTAACTGCTTGGCTGCTACCCAACCCAGAGACTTCTAGGTTCTTCCATTATTTAGTGATCCCAATGGTTAAAAGGCAATAAGCTCATTTGGAGTTTATAAAACTATGCACCGTCAACAAAAACATGTAATGTTTCCAAGACGCACAGTGGCTTCTACAAACACAATGGGGAGCTGTGTGTAGTCTCCCCCAAAACAAAAATGCCCAGCCCCAATTAAGCGCCCTGGGCGCCTTCAAAGCAGTTATGCTAAGTTGCAAATCCAGCAAGATCCACTTGAACTCCAATGGTCTTGTACGCTTTTCCTCCCAAGGTAGGGAAAAGGCTGGGGCAGACCAACCTCATTAAAGGGTAATTAGTGAACCCCAGGACTTGAGGGGCTAGCACAATCGTGCCCATTGTAAGCATTTCACCATGGGGCCACTCTTTTCTCTTTTTCTTTTTTTTTAAACCCAGGAGGTCTCTACAATCTGAAAGGACCACATTTAAAATTTTTAAGGATTTAATCTGGCTCTTTTTTTCTGCTACCAATCTTAGAGTAAAAAGAAAGGAAACAAAACAAAGAGCGTTCCTACTTCTTTTGTGGAATTCCAGCATAGCTCAAAGTTTTTCAATAAAATAACTTGAATAATTCATATTCTACATACAATAAATAATTTAAGTTTACTTTTGAACAGTGAAATAAATGCTCTACCTCCTGGTTATAGAGATTGAAAATAACACATTAAAAAAAAAGGACATTATAAATCAATCAATACAGGGTTTTTATAATTACATGTGACAATGTAGTGGAAAAAAATTGATCTATTTACATGTGAAAGTGTTATTTAAAAACTAATAGAGTAATGTGATCAACATAACCACTTTACCATCAATAAAATTCTTCACACCTCTTTAAAATCATCATTGCTGTTGATATCAATCTGCCAAGATACTGAAGCCTGAACACTACTATAAAATACACCAGTAAATGTGGCTGTTTACACTCTTTAAGACTACCACCTTTCTGCAAATACTAAACCTGAGATCCCAGTGCCTTGCTACTAAAATTTACAGTACAAGAGAAAGTAGTCTTTTAGGCAAGTAATAAAGCTAAATTTGAACTTCTCAGCAACCAAGATGTAAACAATTCTAATATTTACATATTATATGTAATATAATGGATGGATCAGTATCTTTGTTTAAAAAAAAAACAAAAAAAACCACAACAAAAAACACTAAAAAGGAGGAAAGAGTTTGAAGTAAGTGACTTCCCTCAGAGTAGAACCACCCCCACCCCCAGAGGTGGAGAAACACTTCAGTGGATTATGTAGGATAAAGGGCACTACAGTCACAAGAAACCATCGACTATGCCCACTGCGGGCCATCAGGTCCAACAGCTTCCAGAGGGTGTGCTCAGGATCTGGGCACAAACTGGGGGGAGAATGTTAGTGCCCATAGTGATGTCTTTAACCCTGCCCTTGTACTTGTTAAGCCCAATTAACCACCTAATTTATTATCAAATTAAAAAATTTTTAAGTGTTTAACAAATCTTTTGTGTTTTTACCGAATATTACATTATAGAAACAAATATACTTAGAAGCAAATTTGTGTGTATTTGTGTTCTGTTAAAACATTGCATCAGGAGGTACCCTTCATTAAAACCTGGGCAAACATCCTTCTTACGTTTATTTTAGAAATACAAAATTGATTTTTGTTAACTTAAAACATACACAGTACATTTTGAGAAATCTTCAAAAAGGTGGAAAAAGCTTATTATGAGATGGTGGAGGGACCCCACCGTGGTTATTGTGCTTCTTTAAAAAAAAAAAAAAAAAAAAATCTGTGTATAGAAGCCTTCGAGGGGAAAAAAATGCAAATCCTGGAAGTCATTCCCAACAGTTGGAAACTCTGCCTCTTCAAGTAAATCCAAGGGCTCAAAAAATAAATATTCAAGAGCATTAATTTGTTTCTAGATGTGTGCGTGCAAGTAAAACAGCAGTCATAATGTGGAAATTTCAGTCACATTTTGCAACTAATTGGAAGCAGATTAGAATTCCGCCCCAGGGGAACGTTGTCAAACTAGAAGCAAATGAAGAAAGAGGTGAAGGCGTCGTGAAGAGCTGACAGATTTACAACGCTCAGGGCTATAAACGGGTCCATGCTGGGAAGGAGGGCGCGGCCCGGCGGCGCGCCCCCGACACGGCCCCCACCACTCCCACCGTCGGGAGCGCGCAGCCCGGCCACGCCCCCAAGGGCCCTGGCACCTCCATCTGCTCCCCCGGAGAAACAATAAACCAGGCCTTCCTGAGAAATCCGTGGTCCTGATAAGATAGAAAACCTGCAGGCTGATAAACTCAGGAAAGAAGGGCAAACGTCAGGGGGAAAGAAGGTGTTTTGTTTTGTATTTTTTTTTCCCCAGTGGGGGAGGGGAGCGAAAAAGCAAGCAGATTGTGGAGGATAATACAGCCATGGAGTAATGGAAACAGCTGCTCGCTTTCTACTTCAGTGTCTGGCATCTGCTGCGGCATCATGGGAAAGGCTGGTGAAGGATTTGGGCAAGGAATGTAAATGGAGACAATTGGCCAAATGGAGTTTGATGCGGAAAAGCTCAATTGCTCTGTCTTCAAATCAGGTTGTTCCCTTCGGGGAGCAGAAACCAACAATATGACTGAACTCACATTCCACTTTCAAAGCAGTTGAAAGGTTTGGGAATGTGAACCGCTCTTCAACCAGTTACTTCAGATGTGAAACAATATAAAGACATAAAGCCTCGTTGTTGGAACAGCCTCCATTTGTCAAAGTGCGAGGCGGCTACTGATCTTCATGGAAAAGTTAAATCGGAGTCCTTTTTCCCCTATGGACTCCACTTTGAGAAAAATGTTTCTTAAATCACCAGTGCTTACTTACTTCTGAACTGGCGCAAGAGACAATTTCTACTTGTGGTGCCTTATTTTCCCCTTGGCTGCAAAGATGCGGTTCTAATTTCATTTCCATCACAAAAGAATTTGCAAAGAAGGAAAATGAAGAAACACATAACTGAAGTGCGGCTGTGCTAGTCACAAGCTTATAATAAAGCACAGATTTGATAGCATTATCCATGTACTGTGGTGAACCACACACAAATAAACAGTTCTCCATGAAGAATGAAAACCCGAGGCTTCTGCCCTTCCAATTCAAACATTATTGTTGCTTTTAACATGAGCTATCCATAAATCAGCCGAGGAGGTGAAAGGAAATCCAAAAGTAATCTGGTCTGGCTAGGCACACTTTGTTAAAAATAATAATAATAATAACAATAAGAGATGCTTTCCAATTCATCCTGATGATGTTCTCAGTGAATGGATAAAACTATAAAATCCAGGCATGGAAACAAATAGTACTTTTATGCCAACTGAATTCAAACACATGGTAGTTATAGCAACCAAAAAAGTACAGCCTTTCAGTAAGGGGAAAGCATGTAACCTACCAGGGAACGACTTAAGGACCTTTGAACCTGCAGTGACTAATGCAAAAGACAAAAAGGATGGATCTAAAGCAGCCAGAGGACCATATGTGCTTTCCTGAGAAATCAAACCAGGAGTTTTCCTTAATCAAAAGGACACACAGTGACTTCTAGGAGTTCCTGAAAGTGTGACCAATTGGAACTTGGTCGTCTGTTGCTAATTGAAGCATATAAAAGAGTCCATTTCTTAAAACACACTACCCTTTTTTTTTTTTTTTTAATTCACTGCCACATGACAAAAACCAGAATCAAGTTGACTGGTAGAAGATCAGTGCAACCAAAGACCAAGCTATTATTTCAAACTGTCAGGGGAAGGCAGTAAAATTGCTACCAGGTCTCCTTAAGTTACCCTTCAATAAAAAGAAGCCATCAGGGAAATAAGAGGAAAAGAAAACACATCAAAACCTTAAAAGTCCCTTTAAGTAAAATTATACGTCTGTGGCACCATGCCATCTGTTCTCTGGTTAACATAATAAGCCAATTCCACGACCGAAATATCTGCTTTCTAAAATCATTATGTATAACACAAAATATAATCAATGTATTTTTAAACTGTAAAAGCTGCCTTTTATGGCATTATTGAAATATGCCTAAATGTCCCCATAGGCACGTTTTTCTTAAGGTGCTAGTGAGAATAAGGATTCCCAGAAGGTGCAAAAAGCCAGTGGTTGAGCTAGAACAGTCACAGTGAATAATAAAAAAAACTGGGTTGGGAGGTAGGGATGAGAAAGAAGAAAGAGAAGCTTTGAAAAATCAACAGCACTGTCTATTCATCACTTCCAACTCATTTGTTTGAGCACCCTTCCCTTTGAGTTCTCTATTACAACCAAAATATATATTATTAAATTTTCATTTAGCGTCACAGGATTGAATTGGGGGGGAGGGTTCTTTCTGAGTACTAGATGAGATCCATGTGGTTTAGGGGTCACTAACCTATCAAAATATAAGAAGTATTTGCTTTGTAATCTCTTCAGGCAAAAGCCATAATATATTTTAATACTTTTTCAAAGGTTATGTCTAACCAAAATTTAGCAGGTAGGCAGAACTCAATTCTAGGAACAAGGTGCCAATCTCCCTGTCTTGAGTATCCTTTATACACTCTAAAACAACATTACAAACAGCCCAACTGATGTTTAATCTACTATGAATTATTTAACAACCCTTCATTCAGTTGCAAAGGCTTTGTTCCCACTGCAAAACCTTTAGGTTGAATTAAAGAGAACTTGCAACAGAGAGCAAGAAGTCACTAAAGAAACATCATCTGGAAAAGAGACATGGATGGATATAGAAGGTCCAATTACTTTGTAGCAGAGTGGAACAGAAAAATCAACTGTGACTTTTTTAAAAAGAATAAAGCCCACAGTAACTAAAAACTCCCAATCCAACAGCTGTATATGAAATTATAACATTTCTACACACATGTCTATGAAATAAATACCAGTTACAGGGTACCAGTCTGATCCCTCTAAGAGCTTGTAATGATGACTGAAGTCATTCCTGAGACAGAGATTTCACCTGTTCTCTTTCCCTGTAACTTTAAGTGTACAGATTAAGAGGGTATTGCTATTTATTAACAATAGTACTAGTGAAGAGGGGTTATTTCTACACTGCTGTTGCTACGGATCTCTCAGTATTTCTTTAGTTCTGGTTTCTATGTTCTACAAGAATGCAATACAAGTAACTTAGGAATCAACTGTTTAGTATTCAAGCAAAACCCTTGATGTTCAGATCACCGGCATGTTCAGAGTGCTGGCAATCAAAACTATGTTGTGCTACAGTAATTACTATGAAAAACTTCCAGTGCTTAATATTAAAGAATAGAATAACATGATCATTCCACCTCTTCTGCACGTCTAGAGTGTGTTCAACATGGCAATTATCTCTGTTCAAGAAGCAGAGTTTAAACTGCACTGAAACTCAAATTATAGCCATGACTTTTTAAACATACACTTCAAAAGGCACGTTTCATCACATTCAAATCACTGAGCAAAATCTCCCCAGCTTAGAAAAAAACTAGATTTTATCCCTCTCCCACGAGACCTCTTCAAGAATAAAAACGATTTCTTTTTCGTTTTTGGATGCACTTCTTCCTTCGTTTATTTAAGCAGGGGGATGACTGCGCCATGGTTAAAGGCAGAGGTCCCATCTGATAAAAGCACGGGATGGTCAGCCCTCCCAAATGTCCTACCACACTACCTAGAACTGCCACCATTCTTAAAACCCAGATCACACACTTGCTAACAAAAAACGCATTACTTTGCTACTTTGGAGGATGCAAAGGAACTAGGAGTGGTAGATTTATGATTTAAGTGTTCCTGGCTAAAATAGTTTTCCAATTATCAAGAGCCTCTTAGGAAGAGCAGGAATGCACGTGTTAATGACCACAACCAGGGGTTCCTTCTCCACTTTTTTGTCAGAAGCCAGGCACATCCTCCCTGCAGCTTCACCATTAACATGTCTGTTTCCTGTCAGCCCACTCAGAGATAATGTCATTTATCTCAGGGAGGCACAAGCCCAGTCATTAGCTTCTATAAAAGACCTTAAACAAAGGCCGGATAATGTTTTACCCAGGGCTCTTACTAAAACCAGAACCCAGAAGCTTGGCGGTCTAAAAGTCAAGGACTCCAAAGTTATTGTCGTTAAAAGAATATTTTCCTCATGATCAACAATCCCAGACTAATAGTTCTGAACCAGAGTAAGGTCTATGGAGAGCAAATACCGGTTCAGGACACTACCACATACAATTAGATTAACTGGTAAACGCTGACCAGAGCTAGCCTGGGAGAGCCTTTGCCCCTCTTGCCTCCAGGGGGAAAATTGACAGAATAATTCAGATACTGACTAAATAGTGAGATCTTTGAAGAACTGACCCCTCATTGTGACTGCCCGCAGGAACTGAATAACCATTATTAAAGTGTTCAATGGCTAGGCTTCTGGAAATCTTTTAAATAAAAGTGGAACTGGTTAAAATAAATGTAGGAACATGTGTTTTCACAGTGTTGCTCATATTACTGCAATTCTGAGTTTCTATGAAGTACCAGGTGAACTTTTTTTAAATTTAAAAAAAAAAAAACAGGCACACACAGGCACAGTCAAAATTGGAGCAAATCTCAGCCATTCAACCCATGTTTTTCATGCTGAAAATGAAGAACAGATGGTTCTTTCCATGTTGTTTGAATCTGGTTATTGAACACCTCTGTGGTTAGGGAGATTTCTGCTTAGCACTTTCGGCATACATTTCATTTACTAACTATAAAATGCTGCTTAGGAAAAATAAGTCTTTATAACACTCTAATTAAAACCATCTTGCAGCCAAGCAATTTTACTCGAAGAGCATTCTTAACCTCATGACATTTTGACAATCAATCCCTCTCACCCACCCTCCCCTTCTTTTTACAGACTATTTGCAAAGTTATTAAAAGTTGGTAAACATTATTTATCTCTTTTAGCACAATCAGTTGTTGAGTTTTCTTTTTTTTTACATCTCTCCAGCAAACCCAGCAGATTTCAGATACTATACTCAGAACCCAGTGATGTGCCTGGCTATGCAAATATTCCAAGCTTCCATGGGTTCTCACAGAAAACTTCCTTGGGGAAAGGGCAGCCCATCTCAAAAGCCCTGTCACCCTATGAGGAAGCCAATAAAAAGAAAGGCTGAATCAATGCTGATTGGGAGCTGCCCTTAGTTACCAACCTTTTTAACAGCGAAGTCCCTTATGTAGCTTTCCAAACAGTTTGCTGTCCAACAACAATGGACTTTGTTCTTTAATTATAGCAAGTGACCTTTCTGCCCTTTTATTTCACAGTAGATAAACTGTGCTCTCTAACTAGAATTTGTAGGGGCACTGTATTTGGGGGGAACCCTATCATTCACAAAACTCATTAATCAAAATATGTTCTTCAGCTACTCACACTCACTTAGACAACGTGCCAGAATTCCCTAGTGAAGTGTACAAAGGCTTCTACAAGAGAATAAAATGAATGATATCCTTTATAGACAGGTCCATTTGTAGATACCACATGTAGGCTGTTAAGGACCAGTTTAATGAAAGCAGCACAATATTATTGAAATCATTCTCTTTGCTAAATGTGCACTGAATAGTTAGAAGCCCAGACCCAAACATAAGATTTCCTGTGCTTTTAATGTGTATCTGAAATCTCAGCTGTTTTTAAGAATTCATCTACGTATTTTTTAACTTCTCAGTGATCAAATAAACCCATATACCATACTGAACTTTAGCCCGGCTGATTGCCTGTGTCTGATAAGTCAAAACTGTAAGACAGTTAAGGACACATGCAGAAGAGCCTCAATGCAGGCTATTATGCTTCAAAAGAAAAGGAGGGGGCAGGTGGAGAAGCAGGTTTTAACAACCAAAAGCCAACCTGTCAATTCTACTTATTCAGACACGTCACTGGTGGCTTAACCACAAAATGGGCTATAGAAATACAGCTCAAACATCTTAGAATTATGGCATGTTTTGATTTTGTTCACGTATTAAGGGAGTGGCGACTTTTACAACATACTTGTGGTTTCCACATAAAGGAGTAGAACGCTCATTGATTTAATTAGGTTTCATAAGGTCCAATTTATCATGTTTTACATGACTTTCTGTAGTGAAGAAACAGAATAAACAGACCAAAAATAGACATTTAAGCATGCTGTGAAAATTAACCGGTGACAGCAAGTCTTATGAATCTCCTGTGAACCATCCAACCAGGGAGGAAAAAAAAAAAAGCACATACACCACATTACACCCCCCCTCTGGTTTTCACATTTGGCCCCTTCATGAGCCACATCCCACTGCTGAAAATTAATCATCTTCACTTTTGAGACACTTACTCTTCACAACCCAGATAAACAAGGCTTTGAAATTAAAACATTGTATAAAAACATCAAAAAACCTTTCTCAAAGGATGACTCAGTGTCTGAATTATCTTGTCAGGTAAAGCTTGTCCTGCTAAATCTTTCCCTCCTCAAGAGGTCTCCTCCCAATTTAGAAATTATTTTCTAAATTGAAGTCGAATTTTACACAACCAAGAGTTAGTGGCATTGGAGTTACTTCCCTGGGAGGCATCTGTACAAGGCAGTGCCATTCCTGTGTGCCAAGGAGGAAACATTCTTAAGAAAAGTCCTCCTGGGGTGGGGTGGAGGTAGACAGGAAAGCCTGAAGGAACAAGCTTCCAGATCCTGGGTCAGCACTACAGGACTCAAGGCCCTGAGCGCCATCCCTGAAGGGTTGCTGTGCCCACACCAGCAGCTATGGTTGGCAGTAGTATGAATCGAAATACACTATGCTTGCTCCCCTCCTCCACACCAGACCTGTTATGACTTGTTTGCTCTTCATTTAGGTCATTCATATTATCACATTTATACTGCTCTGACTGAAGATGAGTTGCATGTATATGAATAATTTAATACTTTCATTTTTCATCCAGTTTCCTCTGTGACTGGAAAGTGAAAAGAACACAAAAAAACTGGAGAACCAACACCATGCTCTAATCTCAGTTGCCATGACAGCAGCCTTTGAGATACTGAAATGTCCCGATTGCCAGCTAAACAAAATTGTTGAATGTGAACATTTGGCTGGAAGATTAAAAGGCTAAGGGGAATGCAAAAGGGCAGTACCTCCCACATTCCAGGCAGCAGTGAATCCAATCAAATGGCTCTGACTCCTTAACCACAGCCATTGTGAGCACTGGATTAGGGCCATTCATCTAGATAGTTAGAGCAGATTAGAACTGCAATTTGAAGACGATTGGCAACAAAAGTAAATGCACTACTGTACTAATAAGACTTCAGAATGCCCTTTAGCAGAAATTGTGTGAAACTCTACATTTCAGCGTAAGAATTAAAACCTGAATTAAAAAAAAAAATGTATCATCAGTTCAAAATGCTGTCTGACCAAGGGTTTATGGATTAAAGAAGCAGGCATACAGAAGGTTTTTTTGATTTTGGCATCACCTACACCTTAATGTACCTTCATCAACTTCAAAAATTATAAAACCCAAAACTTCATTCCTGTACTCCTATTTAAATCTTGAACAGAAGAAAACAAAAAGATCTAAACAGATAGCGATGAGTAATTGGACACAGAAATTGTCACCCTTCAACATTTCACAATTCTGATAATATGAGAAATAGCAAAAATTAAATTACTGAATAAGCATATATATCCAAACAATCATGCCACAAACCACATGATATGCATTCTGCTTCCGCAAGGCACACTCTACAGTATTAAGAGTTAACTTTATAGAGTCAGCACTTCCCCCCAGCTCACTCTCAACCTGTTCAGTGGACTGAGTGCCTTCAGCTCTGGGACATTACTTAATGCACAGTAATTGCCAGAGCATTAAGTCCTAGGCCTCCAGCACCAAGCAGCACAACACTGGGGGCAATTTTTCCAAGGCGGTGTCTCACCAGGCGTTCAGACAACCACAAAAGATGGGCAGAAGGGTCCAAATTATCTAAATCAACCCTCCCCACTGCTCAGATGCAACACATATTTAGAGTATCTTTTGGCTCTGTTTTCACATTTCAGCACGCCAATCCACCAAGTCTATTTCACTTTTCTTACCAACCTTTCAAACTAGAAATCCAAGAGATAACACTCTTTAAATCCCTAGCTAAGAACTGGGCAAGGGGACAAGGAAAGAGCCCTGGCAGCCACCAAAACCATTCCATTCTTGCCACACAGTTATGAAGCCAGCGACCCTGGGATACCAAGATTTCATTCAAGAACAATAACAGGACGATATCCTCTAACAGGATTATTTTGGAGAACATCAGGAGGAAATAAATGTGTGGAGGGTGGAGTGTAAATTAGAATCCTAGACATACTTCTGTGGGGAGGGAACGTGAACCCTGCACCTAAGGACACATTACCAAAAATACTAGTTCGTGCACATTAAAACAGAAGACAGTTCTCGTTAGGGGAGAAACCAGGACAAGAGGTACATGGGTCCAGGTGCAGGTTTTCTATTAAAAGCACATTGCAACTGGCTGACTGGCCAAGAGCCCTTGGGGAAGGCAAAACGTACTTAGAGCACTCAGACACTCCCACCACCTGAGGACCCAAACACTCGCACCAGAAAGCAGCAGCAGCAGCAGAATCAAGAACTAAACACTGCACCCAAGTAAGCTATCCTAGACCAAACGTTCACAGAAAAGATGCACAGAAGAGAAATCTCACAACGAACCAGAAAGCACGAAGTGCAAGGCACATAGAGGCACCCCCCACCAACCCCCGACTCCCACACAAATGCACACAGAGAAAAGTAGGAGATCTAAGAAGGCGACTTTATCCTACCTTCTCAGTTTTCAGTTTCTTGATTCGCCTGTGGCTCTCCTCCTCCTCCTCTTCCTTCTTTACCAACATAGAGTTTCCCATGAGCCCTGAATCCGGGGCACTTTTGCTAACTTCCCCGGCAGCCGTGACGCTGCCACTCCCAGTGCCCCCGCAGTGGAAGGGGCTCGCGCCACCTCCATTGCTCTTGGCCCCAAAGCCATAGAGGTGACCCCCGGAAGGGGCCTGGCTGCCACTGCCATTCTGGTGGCCCTGAAGCAGGTCGTGCTTGTCCTTCCTGGATTTCCCCGCATCCTTATCCCGCTTGGCTCCTCGGCTGCTCTGGCTTTTACCTGGCTTCTCCTCTTTGCTTTTCCCGCAGGAGGCTGCCCCCGCGGTAGCAGCGGAGGTGCCAGTGCTGGTACTATTGCTGTTCGGGTTGCCGCCGCCGCCGCCGCTCACACTTTGACCCAGCGCTGAATTCATGCCAGTTGCCTCTCCAGGGCGCCCTTGGACTTCCTGCCTCTTGCCAGTGCCGCTGATCTCGGGAATCCCATACAAGGCAGCAGAAGGCAGAGATTTATTAGCATCCTTAGAAGTTTTACTCCTTTTCACTTTTGATTTGCTGGTCTCTTTGTGTGAATTCCCCTGGGGAGCAGAGGGCTGAACAGAAGCAAATTTTAGGCCATCAGCTAAGGCTGCAGGAGCGCCGGCCCCACTGGAGGCCAGACCTCCACAATCCTTAGAGTTGCTGCTGCTAGTAGTGTTGGTGGAATTATTCATTTCAAATTTCTGTCTGTCCTTCTCCAAATCAGCGTCCAAATCAATTATTAAATTTCCAACCCCGATTTCCCAATCATCGCCACTGTCATAAGTATCAACCGTATTTGGATCCACACCTTTTCCTGCCGTAGAAATGTTCACTGACATCCTGAAGATGGGATCTCTAGAATAAAAATCCGATGAACTTTCCTTTGGAGATGAGGGGACATTCGTTTAGCTCCGCTGGGCTTTCTCTTAAGAAAAAAAAAAAAAAGTCTTCTAATCTTCCTCTTCTTTTTCCTGCCCCAGGAATGGGTCCAGGGATTTTACACCCTTCAGTCCAGGTCCACCTTTTCCTGTGAAGGGGGAAAAGTCGAATATTTCTTGTCTGGGTGTTACCAGAATAAAAAACGATTAATATTGGGGAGTCAGTAAGGGGTACAGGGAAGGATGGTGAGGAAGGTGGTTCATGTATTGTCTCCACAGTCCAATATCAGGTTTAAAGAAAAATAACCAAACCCAAAAAACATACCCATGACAGTAAGCATCTTACAGTAGCTAAAAAAGAAAAGCCCTTTATCAACGACACAAAGATAATCACTTTTAAAAGGCATTAAAATATCCTAAGGATCTGAGTGAAGTCCAGAAAGATTTAAGGAAAAAAAAAAAAAAAAGTTTAGCTTTTTTTTTTTTCCCCTAGCACATACACATAACAATCCCAGAAACACAGGCTGAACACTCAGACAAGAGGAAGGAACACGTTTTAAACACCCTTAAACATGTCCTAGATCTTGCAATTTAAAAGACCCAACCCTGGAAGTTCTCTGAGGCTAGTTTCAGAATGATGTTGCTAAATTTTCCTCATTTCTAATTTTATTACTTCTTTTTACAAATTGTCTGGGCAATCTGTTTTTTGTTCCCAGTAAGGAACAGAAAAAAACCACCAATAACCCCCCACACCCCATACACATGCCCCCATCTCCTATCCTCTCTTCCCCAACAGTTTATACAATTTTATACACACACGTCTTTAAGATCATTTCTCTATTTTAAAAAAGACAGTGCTAAATAAAAGGCTAAATATCTGCCTTTTGAGGAAAAAAAATTACATCTAAACAATTCTCCCATATTCCTAGGTCACAGACTGGCTCAATCTGTTAAATATGGTGCTACTGACTGTACGGGAAACTGATTAAGACATACACTTTAAGTGATCTGCGCCAAGGTGGCCTCAATGACCGCAAATGAGTGTGTGTTTGACAAAGATCAGTTAAAACGGTTTTTAAAGGGATCAGCCCCTTTTTAACAGTTGATTGTCAAGGAAAAAAAATAAATATACATACACACACACACAGACATTGCTTACCTTTAATCCTTTATCATTTTTTAATTAGGCCAGCAAATCAAAATGCCTTTCCCACTCCACTCGGCAAACAAGCCTGTGCCTCATTTTACTTAAACACCAAATGATCAAGAAGGAACGAACCAAATAACACATCTCAGCCAGAATAATCACTCGATAACATTATTCCACCTCCCCACCCCCCCTTTTGGCAAACGGATCAGTCCTTTTCTCCTTAAAAAAATGTGTCACTGTACAGCTGGAAGATAATGTTTCACATTCACAACAGAAGCACCAAAGGGTTTTTTTTCCTCTTAACAAGCATCGAGAATAATAGTTTTTAAAAAGAGAGCGCTTAGAGAAAAAAGTTTTCCCAACTTCTCATTCCGCCTTCAGTTCCAGACTTCAGAGTCACCGTGATCAGTAAGTAATGATCCCATGTAGCAAACCTACAGGCGTCCGCTAGTAACAAGACAGAATGTGCTAACATCGGGATAAATTAGTGAAAGGGAAGAAAGAATAAGAAGAAAGGACTGAAAATCTGGGCTGGATTCCGCCTGTTAGTCGGGAAGTGGCATTTTTCCGCCCGTCCTGACAGATTTGATTTCTTGAACTAACTTAAGAGGAAAGGGGCGGGGGGGGGGGAAGGGGGGGGG
>SJYX01018437.1:874067-956013 GCA_006410675.1 Oreotragus oreotragus
TCGCAACTCCCCCACCCCCGCCCTTGCAGTGGGAGCAGCTACAAGTTATGAATGTGAAACATTTCTCGCAGATCTAGGCTCTCGGAAGTTCGGAAGGGGTGAAATGTAATGAGCACAAGAGCAAAGCAGATGTTTTAAAGAAACACCTTATAAACCTTTCCTCAACTTATCTCCAATTTGTCGGCTTTGCCAAGTGGCCAGGGATGGAGAAGACTAGTCGAGGGGGTAGGGCACCTCCACGCTACTTGGATTTTAGGGAACCCCTCCTCATGTCTTAAACAAAGAAAAACATTTTACTAGCTCCAAGCCAGGTCCTGTAATAAACACACCATTGTTACTATTTGTGGGTTTGTTTGGGTTGGGTGGGGCATTTTTTCCCCCTTAATGGTGTTTTCGCAGCTTGCTTTTTTAAGGAGGTGGAAAATGGTAATTATAACCATTACATGTAGTGGATGACTATTCCCTTGTTTAATATTAAATTCTTGGGCACTGGATGTGACAAGAGACAGAAATCGGCTTGTTCTGCCCTTGCTCCCATTTTCCTGGCTCGGTTTTGAAGAGGGTCCTGCCCAGCTAGGACAGGAGAGGGAGAGGTGAGGTGCGCTAGAGAATGGACACTGCAGATCAGGATTTGTAACTGTGTCACTTTTATTCTCCTTGGGTGAGAGCCCCAAAGGTAATTTACTCTTAAGTTACCCCGAGTGCCCAGTCAAGCTTAATTTGTGTGAAGAAGTTACAAATGCTTCACCCTCCACTGAATAAAAATTCACCCTTCTTGGGTTGTTGTTCTCAATGCAAAAGCCAAACCCTGTAACTAGTTCCTCATTTCAATGCATAAAACTCGCACATTCCCCTGCATGAAGTCCCCGCTAAGTGCTATAGAGAGACACACCACGCAACCGTACTTACGGTCTGTATTGGATCGAGTTGACCTTTTCCTTCTAACTGCATTGAATGTGTTTGGTTGCAGCCGCTTTATTTTGGAAATTATAATCTCTTCAACAAATTTATTATTAAAGAAGATGGACCATCAAATGTCACAGACTGTCCTGTGTATTTTTTTTTATAAAAGCAAAAATTAAAAGAAAAAAAAAAAGGAAAAGAAAAATCCCCCTGGTGCACACACACAAGCTTGTTCTGCAACACTGAAATCAGGACTGAAACACAACACACACACAGGGGGAGTGGAGCAAAAGGAGCTCTCAGCCTCTATACCTGAAAGGGACTTTTCTTTGTTCCCATTGCCCTTTCTCATCGAGCCAATCAGAGAGCAGCTTTTATGAAACTAGGCTCTCTCATTGGTTAGCTGCTTTCTCTTGGCTACTGTAGGGGGTTGAGATACACACACGTATAAAACACACACAGAGAACGGGTGGGGGTGCGGTGGGGGGTGGTTGTGGAGACAAAGCGTTTTATTTTCCAACCAGATTGGAGTTGAGGAACCTCCTGCAGTAAAATGAAGGAAAAAAAAATGGTACGCCCGTTTCAATTACTACATCATTCACATAAAACACTTATTTATTAAATCTCAAACAGGCTGCGAGGAGAGGATGTCGGTAAATACAAGTTTGATTGTGTTATCTTGGGGGAAATAATGTATGTGATCGCTCGGTGGCACAGGGAAGCCAAATGAGCCACTAGCGCCTAGCGAGGAGAAAAGGGAGGCTGGCTGTGTGGAAATGACTGCGAGCGTTTTGCTGGCTTTCCTTCCGTGTTGCGAGGACTCGGCAGCGCGAACTCCCAAGACTGATTTTTTCTGTATTGCAGCTTCTGGCTTTCAACCCTCCCCCACCACTTTGCCCTTCTTCCAGTTTTTTTTTTTTTTTTTTCCTTTCCCTGTGTCTCTCATTTTACTCGCTGATTAAATAAGAAAAATCGATCTGGGGGTGAAGACAGTGGTGGGGAAACAAGTAACCCTTTTGTTCCCAGGCTTCTGGTCCACAAGCAATGAAGTGTGAATAGTTCTTCCCTGGAATAGTAACAAAGCTTTCCCACCTGGTCCTAGGCGGCTCCAAAAAAATTAAAAATAAATAAGGTCCCAGCCAACCATATTAACACCTCGGGCCAGCCTCATTTTTTAAAAAATCGATTTGTGGGAGATAAATATACTAGGAAGATTAACCCCTTTAAACAGTCCCTGTGCCATTTTTAAGCCGAGGGATTGTCAGAGTTCCCCTTACTCCAAATATTTAACCCCCTCTTGGGGAGAGCCGGTGTCAAAGTCCTCAGAAGGCAACACCATGCGACTCGCTGAGAATAGGAAAACATTTTAGAATGTATTGTAGGACAAATGCCAACAACCAAGTTAATGGAACTCTGAAGTCACAGGACAAAAGAGGTTAATATGAAATAATAAGTTCAGTATTATAACACTGAATATACTTAAGCGAATGTATTTATATATATTAAGCTTTTAAAGCACTTTTAATTTATCATTGTTATTTTCTATCACTTTTAGGAGCTGTAATATGGAAATTTTAAAGTCAAGGGTGACTTTTCAAATTTAATTGAAAACGTCATGATCCTAAGTTTTAAAGATCCAGCACTACTAGATTTGTAATTTCTGCATGACAGTTACAATTTAAGAATGTGTCTTCACTGAGTCAGACTGGACATATAATGTGGATTAGAGCTAGCAGAAGATTGCTTATGATGTAAATATTCAGTGATGACCTTGTGGATCAACAAAAATATGTCACATGTTTTAGGTGATGTCTATGAGTCATGTTTGAACTTTTAATATCTTTAGTTCATTTTTTTTAATTGCCAATTAGTTGTTTCACTACCCAAGATGAACTTTATTCAAAGCTGCAAATAGTAATAAACAGCAGTTTCCATCCCTTGCTGAGGTACATAAACCAGAGGAATGAATCTATAATAGTCCTTGAAAGTGAAAGTGAAGTCACTCAGTCGTGTCTGGCTCTTTGTGACCCCATGGACTGTAGCCTACCAAGCTCCTCTGTCCATGGGATTTTCCAGGTAATAACTGGAGTGGATTGCCATTTGCTTCTCCAGGGGATCTTCCCGACCCAGGGATCGAACCCAGGTCTCCCGCATTGTAGACAGGTGCTTTACCGTCTGTGCCACTAGAATAGTCCTTAGATCTGCCTAAAAAGATTTACTTTCAAAGCAAAGCTATACATTGACAAATAGGGCAAATGAGATAATCTGATACCACTTACCCCCTATTTTAACTTTGATATTTGTTGTATATTTTTGAATGGACAGGTTTACAATTTGTGTGTGTCCCATTGCTAATCGAGCATACATACTGATTTTGAACTTTTCTTCTTTTAGAAGAGTGGTTCCTCAAAGGACCAGATCACTCAGGCATTTCCTGTGTCGCTCAAGGATCATCTACTTTTCAGCCTTTAAAAGTCCATGGCTACCCTGTATATTGTATCAGCTTGGAAAAAATCAATAGTTAGCTTTTAAAACAAAAAGACTCAAAAAATCACAGAAATAAGACCTGATGAAATTCAAAAAGTGTAGAAGCACTCATCCAACTCACTTGGTTGGTAAAAGCAAGTCACAAGGTCTGCAGTGTAGACTTGAGTGTAACTAAAACCAAAGTTTAGGCTTCCTAATACTCAAGTGATCTGATCTAACCCTAACTTCAAACAATACCTAACCCTAATTCTTAAATCTTCTCTAATAAACCCCACTTGGTTAAAGATAAAGGCGTATGCCAAATTCAATCACATATTTAACCCAAACCATTTTTTATAAACTCAAGCATTTTCCTTCCATTCCAACATTTCCACACTCCATTCACACCCCACCCCCACCTCCTGCCCTCCAAGTTCTGCCAAGAGGCTTGAATCAACCAGAGTTGTTCTGCTGGCTTTGTGTGTGTTTGTTTTGTTTTGTTTGACAAAGGGGCCAATCAAGAGACATCAGAGGGCTATCAGCTAATTGATGAATGAAACTAAGATAATTAACTACTGCTTAGAAAATAAGAGCTACTCCTCTCACAAACTGGAAAGTTCTACCATATTTTGGAAAAGAAAATTTTATCTTCATCTCTTATCACGATAACAGGGAACACACCAGTTTGTATACTGATAGCCATACACTTAATAATACCAGTACTGTTGTCTAACATGTACAGTTTGAAATTTTACATTTTAGTGCCTGCCTGGTAGAGGGGAGCAGCTGTCTGGAAAGGAGTCCAGGAGAAATGATGACACGGGAAGAGCAGAAGGATAGTGTAAAAGAAGTTAAAGAGTGCTGTCCCATCTCCAGCAGCCCCCATCACCAACTCTGCCCCTGCAAAGTTCCTGCTTTCACTACTAGGTGATCAGAAGATCCTGACAAAAGACTTTGCCTCCTTTTTAAGAAAAGAGAGCTCAATGCTGAGGAGGCCAGGGGCTTCAGGCAGGAACACAAGAAAACACAGTGATCTTTCTTTGGTGCCTATTTCCTCAGATTTATGCTATATCACTAAGGATCAGAAATAATTCCTTGGATTTTTTATTTATTTAGAAAGAAATCTAAATATGAGTCTAACTTTTCTCAATCTATGCTAACCTTGACACTACAAAGGTACTCAAGACCAAGGAGGAAGACAGAAAGCAAAGCTATTTTTAAAAAAACACTACCTGGAAATGGACTTGTATGATGAGAAAGGAAACTTAATTTAGACATAATGAGTAACTCTCTGGCTGCCCAGGAAGATTATGGGGATAGAGTCTTATCTGTCTGGGCTTATATGTGAACAGACCTGCCTCAAGGCTGTGGGGAGTCGACCTGGTTTCTAGGGAGTATGTGATTCACTGAGACACCCACACAAACGCTAGGCATTCTTCACTATACCTATGGGTGACATCCTAATTTCCTACCTGAAAGGGAAAATGAAAGTCACTCAGTCTATTTGACTTTTTGCGACCCCATGGCCTATGCAATCCATGGAATTCTCCAGTCCAGAATACTGGAGTGGGTAGCCTTTCCCTTCTCCAGGGGATCTTTCCAACCCAGGGATCAAACCCAGGTGTCCTGCATTGCATGCAGATTCTTTATCAGCTGAGCCACAAAGGAAGCCCAAGAATACTGGAGTGGGTAGCCTATCCCTTCTCCAGTGGATCTTCCCAACCCAGGAATCAAACTGGGGTCCCCTGCATTGCAGGTGGATTCTTTACCAACTAAGTTATCAGGGGCCTAGGAAAGATTTTTTAGAGAAAACTCTGTCTTTCACACATGCTTCCTAAATCTAATTCAAGTTTCTGTATTTTCAACAATAACCAGCTCTAGACAACTGTCCCCCAAAAGAGATGAGCACTGTTCTTGATCAAACATTTAATGTTTTTGCAATATCCTGAAACACCACTGGACCAGGAGAAAGTGCCACGCAGCAAATGTCTAGTGGAGAGAAAGGGTCTGGCATAGAAATATTTCCCATCCTTCCCTTTGGGGGATGGGAGTATGGAAGGAAGAAAGACTCGGATGGTTTTCACACTGCCATGGGATACTCCTCATGAGAGACTCATGGACGTATTGATAGACATTTGGTGAATATAGACATTTACACACACTGTATAACACAGCTGTGTTAACTTTTTAGGTCATTTTATGGCCTATTTGTTCACCTTCAATTTAAACTCTTTAGAATAAAACAAAGGGACTCTACTTCCAAGGGAAGGAGAATAATGTGTAACTTCCAAAATCTTTATAACATGGTTCTGTTTAAACAAACTGAAATGATATATAGGAAAATTTCCATGCTCTGATTCACAACTACAGTGAATTTTAACAGTAAAGAAATGTCAAGTTAAAGGAGGAATTTCTCTCTATATGGGTAGGTATTTCCCCATTCCTTCTCCCAATTCTCAACCTGCAAAGAATTAAGCAGCAGATCTTGACCCTTTAATGCCATAGAGTCCTGGGGAACCCAGCAAAATATTGCAAAGCAGCACATTCTTCTAAAGGAAAACATTTGTATACTGCTCACATTCAGAGAACTGCGATGTAGGTCAGTGTTAAGTATCTGAAATCTAACCTCTGTTTGGCTGGCCTTTCTGGTGTGGAGTACGCTACTATATCTGAACGGGTGCCCAAGTAAGGTCTACAGATCGGTTAGCAAAGGAAGGCAATTTACATCTCATGTAATGAAACCATTTCTGGAAAAGGATTTTTCTTTTATGCCAGTGGAGACTGGGTGCATAAAGAAGATCAAAACACAAGCTACATTTTTTAAACTACTTATTGGAGATTGCTGTTGCTGGTTTTATTACAATATGTATTTTACAGATTTAGGTAATAACCCTGATTTTTCAAATCGACCTCTGTTTAGACACGTTTCACTTTGGGCTGTTTCTTGTCTGCAAAATTACAGTCATTTGCACGTTATTACAGTGAGTAGGAGACAGATTGTATTTAGCGTTGGGTGGGGGAAGGGTTATTATGGGAAGTGATCTGCTACGGTCAGCACATAATTTCAGCCTGAAGAAAATTGCTTCTGAATGGCTGGTCTGTTAGCTAGCCAAGGAATGGTCACTGGGAGAGACTGAAAAATGTTTCTGCTTAATCTGCATTATAGAATTATTCTCATTTCCAGAAAGATGGTTTGTGGAAAAAATGATTGTAAAATCAAGTTTAAAAACATGGAGGTGAAATGTCACTGCTCTATCTGAATCTAAAACAACTACTACAAAATACAAACCCACCAAGCAGGAGAGGGCCAAAAGCAGCAGGATACAGCCATGTCCTACTCCATCTTTCCTCCTAGCTTCCCTTTTTCTGACCCCCAACTCCACCCCTGCTTTGGTTGTTTTCAAAAATCTTTATGATTTAATGACAGTGGATTTTTACATATGTGTAAACATTTGTGAGAGTAACACCAGATACTCTACTATCTGGTATAATATCTCTTGCTTTCATATATAAATGACTACAAGAAAAAGATTTCCTAATATAGCTTCTTTTTGAAGAGTAGCAGAATCCCCTTAATTGTGAGAGTGTTTCATATCCTTTTGGTGCTAGAACTTAAGGATTTTTCCACACTTTACAAACTACATTGTATTTGTGCATATTTCACAAAGCTGACAGATTAATAAAGCAAGGATGATTGCCTATCAGAAATTATAGCAGCTGTCTAATTTATAATTTAAATTGAACCCATATGAATCACCTAGGAAGTCTTAATACTTGGTTAGAAAAAAATCAGGAGCTTTAGGTCTATTTTAAAGAAAAATAAGAGTATGATTATACTCAGCTCCTTGGCTGCCGAGTATCACTTTTGTTGTGAACAACTGTGCCTCTTTTGTTTTCAAAACAAGCTTTCCTAAAGGATGAATCACTACAATCATTTGGAGAATATGCAATAAACAACAGAAAGCCAGAAAGTTGTTTTGCTATTTTCTCAGCAGAGCATTTCTGTCCCATCCTCAGCTCAGCTGAGCCTCCAGTCCACCAGCCAATCATCATTATGGAAATATGGTTCTCAGCCTGCTGATTGGCTGATTCCTGGGCCAGTATGTTAAGGTTTCTTCAGCTCAATGTGCACTGCATGCCAGCCTGCTCTGTGGACCCTGTTCTTCCAAAAATAATTTAATCGCCTTTCTTTTCTTTCCTTCTGTCTTTTTTCAAGATTCTTAAAATTACCCAGGGAAAAACTTTTTAAAAAAAAAAAAAAAAAAACACTTTTAAAACATAATGACCATACTGGGGATCTGCTAAGAATAGAATTTAATGGCCAGGGACATTTCTTCTAACCATATTTTAATGTTTTCTGTTTACTTGGGTTCTCATGGTGTTTCCTTGGATTTTAGAGGAATTCCCACACAAGTTAAAAGAACGAATCATTCTAATGTATGCCTTAATTTTTTTTACCTTAAACATTATCTGTCCCAACTAAATTTTTTTTTCTCTAAGGTTTTTAAAACTTAAAACATGAAATTAAAACCCTACTGAAAAGTAATCATATCAAGCCATTTTTAGGGGGCTTCCCTGGTGGCTCATTGGTAGAGAATCTGCCTGCCAATGCAGGAGACACGGGTTCAGTCCCTGATCTGGGAAGATCGCTCATGCCGTGGAGCAACTAAGCCCCTGCTCCACAGCTACTGAGTCCATGTGTGGCAACTACGAAGCCCACGTGCTTGGAGTCCATGCTCGGTGACGAGAGGCCTGCACCACAACTAGAGAGTAGCCCGTGCTTCCTGCAACTAGAGAAAAGCCCGAGCAGCAGTGAAGACCCAGCACAGACAAAAATAAATAAATCAAATCAAATAAATAGACAATTATTTAAAAAATATTTTTAGGAGCAAAAAGACAATGTGTTTTTCTTCATAATTAAGGCATCTTATCTATAATTTGTTAAAGGTTTAAAATTTTGCCTCATTATCCCTCCAAACCCACAATGTCTTAAGGATGCACAACTTTTTCAAATTTAAAACAGGTTTGTAATTCATGATAGTGAATAATAATAATGGGAAATATACATGTGACCTACCATATTCCAGAAATTCTTCTTAAAATCTTCATATGTATTGATTCATCTGATCTGCATAGCAGTCTCATGAGACATAATCATCAGATGAGGAAACTGAGACGGAGAAAAGATAAGGAAATTTTTCAAATACTGAAGCTAAATCTTGGTGGAAACAAGATTTAATGTAGGAAGCCTAGCCTGGATCTGAGTGCTTAACCACTGCACTTGACTGCCACCAAAACATGGTTCCAGACAACAGTTCCACCCATTTTGTTGAATATAATAGAAACATTAGCAGGTGACTGGCAACTTCTCTTCCTAAAAGAATAATGGATTCAACTGCTTTTCAAAGAAAAGTCATCTTGTCATTTTTCCAAGACTGTGCCAAGCAGAAGTCATGGCACCTAAAACTCCAGATTAAAAAAAAGAAAATCAGTTTCTTGTTATAACACAACTGAAATGTTCTAAACATTAAAAAGAAAAATTACAATGGGTAGCAGAGTGAGGTTAAAAATGACATAAGACTGGTCATTTTTGAGACTGGTGATGTAAACATTGGGATCATAATATTATTCCTAATGTAACACACATATGTATATTTGGAAATTTTTATATTAAAAGTGAAAGAAAAAAGCTACTACATCTGCAAGGAGGAAGAGCTATCAGAAACACAATTTATTCCTTGGCTATGGAACATTTTTGGCATTAACCTAAATAGGGTAAAATTGTCTCAAATGACAATGCTATGTATACAAACAAGCAGCAACAGATTACACTTGCTTCCTACCATTTGTTTACTCGAGGTTTTGTTTGCTTTAGGTCAAACTCATGTGCTGGGCTATATACACTAAAAATCTGTAATGTTCTCTATATATTTTCAACATGTGCTATGTGAGCACTTAATGACTTTCTATATAAACTATATTCAATCAAGAAGGGGAAAAAAATCAATCCCACATAGAAATATACTCAACAGAAATTAAGAAATGAAAATTCAATACTTTATTACTGGTATACTATATACTGTAGAAAAGAAAAATATTATGTGGTGTTTGGATTTCTTCCAGTTCATGTTTTCTGTCTTATTCAAAGAAATAGAGGTGTAGAAATGAAATCATCAGTTCAGACACAGAATTAAATTCTTTAAGCAAAAATAATAACATACAGTGAAAGCTACTATATAAGAAACATTGGACAGAATTAGACTAAATGAAGAGAAAAATGTTTAATCTTTGCACAAAGAAAACAAGACATTGAGATTAAAAAGAGCATTGAAGAAGATGAAATCATGGTAACAGCTACTATTCTTAACAAATACGATATAATTTTGTGAAACAATGAGATTATAACACAAGGAGTCACTGATAAAACTATTACAGCAGAAAATGGATAAATCATTAAATATAATGAAATTTAACTATCACTGTGAGAGAAATGATATGTAATTAGAAAAAGGAATAGAATATAAAAAGAAAGCAATGCTTCTATCTGTGGTTCCACATTACTAAAAGTCTAGTGACAAAAGAGGAAAGTATTTCTGAATCTATTAATAAATGATGGACACAATTATCATTAATTATAATAATAATAGTCATCTCAGATCCAAACTCATGTTCTGTCAACCTTTCATTTTACTTAACAAACACCTGTATAGCACTTACTCTGTAAAAGTCACCATACAATGTATGTGTGTGTGTGTATAACTAAAGAATCAGTATATACTCTAGGAAAGAAGCAGGTGAAATTGTTGCCCCACTAGGATGGAGCTGGAAGGAAGGTCATGCCAGACCTTTAGAAATGTATATATATTTATAAAGAGAAGGTAGTCAGGTTCAGAAGGTAATAAATGAATTATATCATTCTGGCAGAGTTCTTAGAAATCACAATGTTCAAAAAATTGTTTGTTAAATTAATGAACCTATACCATACTTCTAAAAGTGAGAAGAGTAGAAAGGATTCCCCCCAGATGCAGGGGATCATAATGGTTAATAAGCAGCTCCAGGTGTATTGAGATAATATTTAAGCCAACAAGTATACTCAGTGGACAAATGCTAACAATAAACATGCAGTAAACCAACTCTGAACTTAGAAACTCTCAACTTAGAAAGTATAATTCCTACAAGCATGTTCTACAGCCAAATTAAATAAAGTAACCAGAACAAAGAGAGGTCTTTATGAATGAAAACCTGTTGAAAAATAGGTCTTTATGAGTGAAAATATGTTAATCGAATCAAAAGTTAATGTCAACAAATAGAACATAGGGTCAAAAATAGTCCCCCTGGGGAACATCAACATTTAAATTTAGGGCAGGAAATATAACTGCTTGAGTCATGAATGAGTGAGCAGAGAGAATTAAAAATAAAAGCAAAAAACCATCAGGGAAGAGATACCTCTGAGAAGGACACAGTGATCAACAATTCAAAATACATCAGGAAAATCAAGTAAATGTAAGACTGAAAAAGCCTCCATTGGCTTTTACTGGGTGAAAGACTTAGTGATGGCAGAAAGAGCAATGTAAGTAAAATAGTAGCAAAACCAACTGGTTCAGGACTGAAATAGAGGGTAGCAGATCAAGAGGTCAAATGAAGCCTACTTTTTGGAAGCTTGCTGTTGAAAGAGAATAGAGAAGAGTAGCTTGAAGAGAGTCTGGGAGGAGACTTTTATTGTTGTTAATATGAAACAGCCTTCAACATCCATTTTGAGAGAAAGGAAGTGGTACAGAAAGGAGTTAAAGTTTCAGAGGTTAATTGGTGAACACAGATCTGAGCTGAAAAAGGAGGGACAGGGAAGGAGACCGCTCAGCTGCATCTGCTGCAAGACCATTCCATCATGAACAAGAATTTCTAGTACAGAAAACCCAAAGTGGAGGGAGTAATTGAATGAGGAAAGTGCCCCTCCTGCAGCAGGAGCCTAAGGACCTCAGTGGAACCCAGAGCAGTCTTAGCAGGCAATAGAAGTGAAACGGCTCATATGAATGGAGATCCCCAAATTAGAATTTTTTATTTAGACACCTAGAACTCGTAATAACTCAGCATATCCAGTAATTTCCTGGGACATCTATGAGTTAAGGGAAAAGAAATTTGGGATATTAAAACAGATTAATCTTGTCAAAGTAGAAAACATTTAATGAGTGTATTATTCTAAGTTAGTGTCTCACTTTCTTAACAGTGTTTAGATGATAAAAATAAGATAGAACTTTAAGACCTTCTTTACATTCCAACTTTATATACCTTTGGGTCACACGTGTCTACGGGAAAAGGCTTCTGTACTTACAGCTGGTTGTGAACCCAAAGTGAAGGTTTGTCATTAATCCACATTTGAAGTACATGCCTCAATATAAAATGTAGCTGACCTCAGTAAAATCTCACTGGTTTATTTTGGATCATTATTTTACTCATTTATTTAAATATCGTTTATCAAACACCAACTATATTCCAGACACTGTGCTAGACTTGATACAAAAAAGAACTTTATTGGTTCATTCTTGAAAAGGACCTATCTTTTATATTCATTTTTTTACAAAAAAATTGGTTGGTCACTTAGGGAGGAACCTAATTGTACAGAGTCATTAACCTTTGCACTCTAGAAACAAGAAACTAATTAATGAACTCCCTGCATCCCTTAGCCGAGGCATAGGTTAGTACCAGTACTAGGATGTCCAGTTCTAGTAGCAAGGTTGTCAAAACCACAGGTAACACCAGGATATAAACAAAACTTCCAAGACAAGACTGTTTCAAATCTGCAACCTCAGCAGACATCTCGGAAAATTTATTTGCATCAATAGAATAAATACTAAGAAAGAGGAAACTCCTTTGGATGATAAATATTATTTTACTGCCAACAGAATCAAACTGTATACTAAAAATGATTACGCAAAATATTCCAAAAATATTTCCTAAAACATTCAAAGATGTTCTAATGGAAAAAATAATTCAAAATGGAATCAGAAAAGATTTATGGAAATCATGAAATAGTGGAGCTCTGAAAAAATACCATAAAAAGGCAAACATATAGGCACCAGATAGGCATGTGATATCTGATAAATCTTAAAACTATTAAATGAATTAGAAGTGGAAAAACAGGGTACCTAGCACTTCTCAGATCTTTAAATATACATTATCTATTTTTCTATTTGAAAACTTTAGCATATAATTAGTGCCTGACTTTTAAAAAACAATTTTATGGATATATAATTTGTATACTATAAAACCCACCCATTTTAAGTGTAGAAGTCAATGAACTTTAGTATATTTATAAAACTGCAACCATCCGTCACATCTAATTTTAGAATATCCCCATTAGCCTAAAAAGAAACCTCTGCCTATATACCATCACTAATGGAGTTTTTAATAATAATTTTGGAAACAACATTTAATGCTTTGGTACTCTACAAAATGGTATTCACATAAAAGTTGTGATTGAAAAATGAACTTGATATTTCATCTAATTTTAGATGGTGGTATTTCATCACCATTTAAAATATGCACATTTTAAAAACATCTAGATAATCCTTTCTAGAATTTGATAATAAGTTCAAGACATGATGAAGTAAAATTTTGATGTATCAATATATTTCATAATAATTATCACAGTTATCTTTTTAGAGCCATTCAGCTCTGAATTCATCCTTTTTGTCCACTTCGTAAAAATAGATCTGAGCCTTTTAAACAGTTTTCCTAGACAGCGGGCACAATGTTAAACTTTGTTAGCAGAAGGTGCTACAGAGACATCGCAGAAGGGAAGGGTTCTGCATCCCAGTTCAGGCATATTCACTTACCAGACTCCTGCAGCCTGACTGCGACTCCTGTGGAACATGGTTACCTGCAACCTCCCTTGGCAGCCCGGTGGCTGCTACCATTGCTAAATGCCTCTTGCGAGTTGCCTCGCTGTGTCCAGCTTTCTCCAATACTCTAGGGCACAGATTTCCTGCAAGTTTTGCTGGCATGGGCCCCTCAAAGACTTCATCCAATGAGCCAAGGCCATGTTGTCTTCAAAAGGTCTGGATTTCAGTTCTAGGTGTGACGGAGCAGAGAACTCTTCCTCGGGTGTTTTATCTCAGCACTAGGGATAGTGGTTATACTCTATAGTATTATTTCTGATATTATATATCTTTTATTTTTACATTTTTTAAAGTTCTCTAGATTTCTCGCTAGCCAGTCCCTCACTACTACAGTCCCCTCTTATACTTAATAATTATTCATACTAAACTTTCCTTGCTCAAATTATTATTGATTTCTCTCCTTGATAGATGCAGAGTGATATAAAGATATACTATGAGCCACAAATATCTGCTTTCTAAAACATCTTTATAACATTCCTTTATCAAAAGAGTTTATTTTCACATCCACTTACTACAGACCAATAACTGTATCTAATATCTAGAAAGCTATGGCTGGATTTAGGAAGAGAATCTATAGTAAGTTTGAAAGGAAAAAGAAAATCACAGTGCTAAATTGTGGTAGACCAAACACCGGGCCAGAACTAAAGTGACATGAGAATCTATAGATAATTTCAGCCACTGTTCTAATTATCTACGGCTATGTAGCAAGCAACCCCCAAACTTAATGGCTTAAAATAAAAACCAATTTTAGATACTTCATGATTCTGAGGGTTAGTAATAAGGCCAGGCCTTGATGATGAATCTTTTTGTTCTGTATGGTGACGAAGAGGCCACTTGGTGATACTTGGATGGAGCATGGGCTGTTCTAGAGGGTCCAAGACAGCTCCTCACGTTTCTGGCACCTTGGGTGAATGGCTGAGTTCGGCTGTAACTGTCAATCGAGATATTCCTACCTGGTAGTCAGACTCCTTACATGATTCCTCAGGGCGCTAAGAATGTGCCCGAGTGAATGAGGTGACAGCTGCCTGGCCTGATTTTCTACCATTTCAGTGAAGTTTAAGATGTAGGGGGAGTTGCATAGTATGTTTAGGCCATTATCTTGATATAATCTCTGTTGAGTTTTCAACTGAAGAAATAAAAGCAATCATGCACATCTTAAAAACCTAAAAAAAAAAAAAAAACCCACACAACAAAAAGCAAAAAGAATAAATTATAAATGTATATAAAGTAAAAAGGCAGAAGCTTTTTTACTGATAAGTACAGTTTTTTTCTTACTAAATCTGGAATTACACTATTACAGTTTTCCTGCAATTACTTTTTCACTTAAGAATAAATGATGGATTCCACATATCAGGGATGTCTTAATGATATTTCTCTAGACAGAGAAGGAGAAATACTGTATGACATCCCTTATGTGTGGAATCTAAAAGAAACAAAGATACAAAATGAACTTACTTACAAAACAGAAAGAGACTCATACACTTAGAGAATGGTTATGGTTGCAGCTAGCGGGGAACATGGGGGTGGGGGGGAAGGGTCAGTTAGAGAGTTTGGGATGGACAAGTACACACTGCTATATTTATTTAGAATGACTAACAAGGACTGACTGTACAGCACATGAAACTCTGTTCAATGTTATGTGGCACCCTGGACAGCAGAGGAGTTTGGGTGAGAATGGATACATGTATATGTGGCTGAGTCCCTTCCCTGTTCACCTGCAACTATCACAACACTGTTGGTTGGCTATACCCCAATACTAAATAAAAAGTTGTTTTTTTTTTTAAAGAATGAGTGATAAACAACTTTTCTGGTCAGTATATATAAATAATCTCATTCTTGTTATGGCTGCATAGTATCTTTAGGATGGAAATACTACCATTTATTATGTCAGTTCTCCAACTGATGAATTGCATGGACTGAATATTTATGTCCTCTCCAACCCAAATTTACATGTTGAAATCCTGATGGTTAGCTGGTGGTATCTGGAGATGGACTCTTTGGGAGGTGCTTATGTTAGGACGAGGAAGCTCTCATGAACGGGATTGGTGCCCTTATAAAAGAGACCCCAAAGAGCCAACTTTCTCCTTCAACTGTGTGAGATTACATTGAGAAGATGGCCATCATTGAGGAGGTCTTTCATTGAGGAAGTGGACTCTCACCACTGGTGACCACTTGATCTTGGACTACTAGTCTCCAGAAGTATAGAATATAAATTTCTCTTGTTTAAAAGCTGCCCAGCCTATGGTATTTTGCTATAGAAGCCAGATCAGACTAAATGGAGATTTAGGTTGTTATCAAAAAGCTTATGGTTTGATATCAACACCTCAAAAAGTTATTATACAAGTTAGGAGTATCAAGTAACATTTTACATCCCTATAGAAAATATTCTTTAACCACTACTAAATATGGAAAATGGAGGCTAAGCCAGAAAAAGTCATTCAGTTGTCTCTTTTATGCTTAGGATTTTTAAATTCTGAGGCAGAAGAAACTAAGTAACAGTGCCATGGCTGAGCATGAAAGCAAGCAGCTCATCAAATATTTGCTTTACATGGGTCATCTGAAGTCTGTCAGCTCTGAACACATTGCCTTAAACTGCTGAACACTCAAAAATAGTTGTGACACTGCTCTCCATACTGTTCCTTATTCATCCCATATCAGTTTACTTCTGTTTTATCCTAACATTTATTTAAGGGCTCTCTGTGTGCCAGGCATTGTTCTAAATGCCAGAGTACTTAATCAGAGTATTTCATTTAACACATAGCCAACCCAGAAAAATAACTTTGTTAGCTGTGTGATCTTGTGCAAGTAATATAATTCTGAGCTTTGGTTTCCTCATCAAAAAAATAAGGACCATATTCTAGTATTAAGTGATTTAACACACATCTGTTTGTCCTCTTACTGTGCCAGGCATCCTAACTCAGGCAAAGTTAGTTTCAGGATTAAATGAAATAACGAGTATAACATACTACTTGATATAAAATAGGCATTCAGATGGTAATTCCTAAGGACTTCCCTTGTGGCCCAGTGGTTAAGACTCTGAGCTTCCAAGCAGGGGATATGCGTTCAGTCCCTGGTCGGGAAACTAAGATCCCACATGCCACATGCTGCAGCCAAAAATTTTTTTAAAAAAGGAAAAGACAGATAATAACTCTTCTTATAGTAGCTAGAAAGACACCAAGCTTGACCCAAATCTAGATGAGTTCAAAATACTCCTCCCCTCCTTTTTCTGTGTGATTCCATGCTATCTTCCTAAAAGCAACATGATATGACTATACCTATGATCCACTACTCTTTTCACTGGTTCCTGTAATCCAATTCTTCCAAGGTTAAAAAGTAAGTCTAAATCCACCATCATTTCTAGTCCAGATAATTTTTTACTTCTGTGATTTCATTATGTTTTTACATTATATACTACATTATTTAGTTCTCCATAGGTTGCCATATTTTTTTTTTCTCCAGTTCCTTCTTAAATATACCTTGTGCTTTGAGACTTCAGGTGGACACATGGTCCTTTCTACTCCTTTTATGTTTCTTTTATAAGGTTTAAGCTGTGACTAGACATGTAGTCAATTGTGCAATATACAAATGAATTCTGATTTTACACAATTTACAAATCAAAAGAAATGGAAGGACAACTACTATGATATGTGGATTCACTAGAGAAAGAATTAAGTGGCGAAAGAGGTAAGTGGAGAAAGAGGTAAGTGAAGAAAGAGTGAAGAAGGGACAAACTTTTAAAACATAGAGGCTTTCTGAAGTTGAAGGAAATTAGTCCTAATGTCCTTGGAGTAATGAAACTGTGAAGGTGAGTGGGAGTCAGCAAGAGTAAACAGCTAACCTAACAATTCATTCAGAGTTGTAAACAGATGCACTTCACAGTTCAAGTGGTAAGCATTTTTCTCTGCTCCACATAAGCAGCAATGCTACCCATTCTTCACAAGAATATTATAGTTTATTATTTTTAGCTGTTTAATGGATTACATTCACACTAAGATCCATACCCGAGGAGATAATGGGCCAGTAAAGCCACACATAGCCAAGATATTTATTATCTCCAGCAACATATCACATCTAGAGCTGAAAGCTGGAAATACTTATATCAGCTTTTCACATGTGTGTATGTATATGTGTGTATATGTGTATTTTTTTTACTTTTATGTAATAATTGCTTGACTAACGCTGCACAAGTGAAACAATGTGGTTAGAATAGGAGGGATCTCTTACAGCAACAGAGAGGATCTGGTGATTTTCACTGGGGGGTATGAGCAAGCTAGCTGCAAACAGGGGCAGACACCGTGGAAAGAACCTTGAATTCAGAGTTAGAATCCTGAGTTCTTGTCCTAGATGTCACTAATCAACTGTGGTGCCTAGGGCAAGCCACTTAAAATTTCTGCTGTGTCCTAGTTTTTCTTGTTATAAACTGGGACAGTAAGGCTTGCTCTACTTACCTCATTAGTTTGTGAGGGTCAGGGGAGTGAGTGTGTATGAATGTATTTTGAAAACATAAAGTCACCTGTAAATGCAGTGCATTTTCATTTTAGATATTGAGTAATGAAACTATCAAATAAGCCTGTAGTTTGATGATATTCCAACTTGGTTGCTTTGGATCATACAAACAGGAAGAATAAATTTACTAATATTATATACTGAAATCACATCTCCAATATGAATTGACAGAAAAGTCAAATCAGTTCTATACATATGAACCTAAGAGTATGTTAGAAACTGATAGCTGTTGGGGGTGAGGGTGGATATTGAGATAAAGACGTAATAGAAATGTGCATTTTAGATCAGTTAGTTCAATATTTGATAAAATAATAGTGAGGCTAAATGTTTCACTATAGTAGGAATTCTTTAAAAATCTAACTTTAACAGGTATGGAAGTAAAGAAAGTATTATATAATTAGAAACAAATGATTTTAGCTGTAAAAGGTCATATAGAATATTCTACCGATTCACTTTCATTTTGTGGCTGAAAACAGGAAAACTCAGCCTCCATATGTTTTGCCCAAGACCACAGTTTGAAGTGGTAGCAAGATTATACTCAGAGCCACCTTTGAAACTATTTTTTAAGTCCAAAGTGAGAGACTGGCTCACGATGGTGGCTGAATTATGAATCTGGGATTCTAGAGATGAGTAAAATGGATAATGCTGGTGTTGCTAGGTTAGGAAACTAAATGAACCTCACTGACAGTCATGAATAAAGGCAGATTTGTTGAATGATCCATTCCAACGAAAGAGCAGAATTGTAGGTCAAACAAATTGTAAAGGCTAATGAAGGGAGACCTTGAGTTGGAGACAAGGTAGACGTAAGGAATATATTTCAGAAGCTAAGGCTGGCTAACCAGACTGGACTTGGAAATAAGAGTAAGACGAGCGTAATAATACTTCTAGTTCTTAGTGCTTATAGCTAACTTTTATAGAGTGCTATGTGCCAGGCATGGTGCTAGGGTGTGTGTAAAGTTGCTCAGTCGTGTCCGACTCTTTTCGAGCCCATGAACTACCAGGCTCCTCCCTCCATGGGATTCTCCAGGCAAGAGTACTGGAGTGCGTTGCCATTTCCTTCTCTAGGGGATCTTCCCAACCTAGGGATCGAACCCGGGTCGCCTGCATTGCAGGCAGATGCTTTAACCTCTGAGCCACCAGGAAAGCCTTAGGAGTTTTATATAATTTTCTTTAAAATCTCATTCATCCACATAAAATTCAGATGGAAACTATTCTCCCATTTTGGAGAAGAGAAAAGAAAGGTATAGAGGGAGAGGTGGAGCTTGGCCTGCACAAGTCTAAAGTCTACATGCTTAACTGCTATGTTCCATGACTTTCAAAGGAGGCAGGAAGAGTAAGAAGACTGGATTTATCAACACCTGTCCTTGATTCATAGACTAGTTGGTAGGGTTGCAGTGTATGAATTCACAAACTATCCATGAGTTTGAGTACAATAAACTACCTAAAACCTATATCCAAGCTTCGTTTCAAAATTATAACTTCACATTAGCATCTTGTACCAATTCTGTGTCACTCATTTGCATGTGATTTTTCATTTTAGTGTAGATATGATAAAGGATCAATAGATGTAGAAAGTTGACATTGGCTTGCAATTAATTCTAGCAGATTGATGTTTACACCAAACAAAAATAAAAGTAATCAGGTTATTTCTATACTAGTTAAATATTTATAGAATTATAGAGTCAGAAATTTATCAAATATTGACTTTACAAGGAACTGTTTCTAGTCACCATATTACCAACATTCATTCATTCAACAAATATTACTTGAACATCCACTGTGTGCCAAGCTCTCTTAAAGGCACCAAGTGTATGTGTCATAAATACCAAAGTCCCTGCTGTCAATGGAGCTTATATTGTAGTGAAATTGGGAAATAATAAGTAAACAGGTAAAAAAACCCGATAATTTCAGATATTAAGAAATGATACAAAGGAAATACAAGGGCATGACATGAGGAATCATGATTGAGGCAGGAGGAAATTTAATTCTTTTACTGCCCCTAATCCTTCCTTAAAGAATCAGTGACGATCTCCTTTCCTAAATGTAGAATACTCCTCTGAATTGGGTTTAAAATAAGCATCAAAAATACCTTTAAGGGAATATTAACTAAGCACTGTGCGTCTAAAAACAGGGCCAGCCCCAGAAAAATCATGTCCTGGTTCTGTGTGACCGAAGGATGCACAGGAGGAGGGCTCCCTGGGCATCTTCCACTTCATCCTGACCATTTGTTGCAGCCTCTTTCAAGGCACAGAGCCGAGACGCCAATCAGCTGGAATTTGATGATTTGATGAAATCATCAATAAGACTTGATGAAATAACTAACTGCTGTGGTCTCCCTACTTTACAAATAAAGGCACGGGACATCACTTTCCTTTGTTTGATGATAACCACTGATAAAGTCAGGCTAAGTTGATAATACAAGCTGGCATTCAGAAGTTATCAAGAAACTCTCAACACTGGCCAGATCATTTTCATAATGTAGCCATCTCACTGTCATAAGCAAAAAGACTCCAACTGGGAAACAATGCTTGTTCTCTTAATACTTTATCGTGTAAATGCAAACCTTCAGAAGTTCAGAAGCCTAAAGCTAGGGAAATGTAGAGCTCTGATCAGATAGATCCACGTGTCTCAATGGATAACACGGAAATGATGAATGCAAAGTTTATGACTGAGATAAGCTGCAATAAAAATGTGGCTCAAGATACAGATTTCATGAAAACATTTTTCAAAAAATCCACACTTTAGGGGAATCAGGTGGTGAAAGGGAGAGAGACTGTGAAGTAGAAAGAAGGGAGAATTGTGAAGAGGAAGAAGAAAGTCAGCAAAAAGAGGGGACTGTTAAGAAGAGATGCTGATTGTTCCAACCTGGGCCTTGACCATATACACATACATCTCTTACAATAAGAAGTCTCTGTATCAACTTGTGGTTGCCAAGGGGGAGGGATGGATTGGGAGTTTGGAATTAGCAGATGCAAACTATTACATATAGGATGGATAAACAATAAGTTCCTACCATATAGCATAATATCCTGTCATAAACCATAATGGAAAACAGCACAACATTGTAAATCAACTATACTTCAGTAGAATAAATTTTTTTTTTAAGTCTTTGTATCAGATTCACATGGAAATCCTGATGGGTACCACCATCTTCAAAGGAAGCTGCTCCTTCTAATCACAAAAACAGAACCAGCAAAAAAGAGTCCACTTTGAAAGATTTCATTTGGTTTGGGCCCAAATCACATCAGCTCAGTTAGGGGCACTGTCCCCAGTGTTTTCTCTCAGAACCAGCAGAAGGAATGCATTCCCTTTCAGCCGGTCCAGAGTCCCTGCGGCATACAGGCACCATCAAATGCAGATTGACATCTATTTGTAGCACAACTAGAAAAGGCAGTTTCATTCTGAATTATTTAACATGGCAACATTTTGCACATATAAATCATGTCCAGCTTTATTAGATTAGGCCAATTGAAGAAATATATACACCTGCCTGTCATGTAAAGCCCTTCATCTTGGGGAGTAGACTCCCCAGGGGGACATCCCAGGAGGTAAATTGAATACTGAGTAGTTTATCTTGTGGTGAGGCCTGAACTGAAAATTGAAATTCCTGCATGGACATCGAATTTCACATCAAAAATGAGGACCTAGTTTATCTCTCTTGGTTACCAGGGTACTAATCACTCTAGAAACTTAGATTTACATGACTATGGCTGTTCCCTGCCCTTTATGTTGGAGCTGGGCCCTGTCAATGTGATAATGTTCATCAAGCCCTTTGAGGTCCTCAGATGAAAGGCATTCTACAAACACGAACTATCACTTGCCTAAATCAGCCAAGTAGCTTGATATTATTTCTCTCCATCTTTGGGTCTGCCAGAACAGCACAGGAGATAGCAAATGGCACACAGTGAGATGAAAGGATGGAGATTAACAGGGGACTGCTTTTCAATCAGATAAGGCAAGAGGATGCACAGCTGATAGCCTGATTTCTATTATGAGAAAAAACACACCCAGGGTTGTTCTCATTGTGCTCAAAATCTCAGAGGAAAATCACTTTCATAAAAATAGGCTGTATCTCAAATGCTTTTCCTAATTCAAGTTCAGGGGAAAAAAATTCACTTCTACCACTTACACAGAAGGGACTAAGAAAATGGGATTGGATTCCTTCTTCCCCACTCATTCATTCCCTCTCCTTTAAAAAAAAAAAAAAAAAAAAAAACAAAAAACCTTGTTAAAGGGAGAAAGTATGCATCTGAAAAGAAAAACACAAGGAGGAGACCCAGTGCCATTACTTTGGAGAGCTGAGAGGTGGAGAATGAAAAAGCCATTGGTCTCAGTTTTACTGCCACAATGGCCTTTTATGAGAGGGATTAGACACGCCAGGAGCTGGAGCAGCATTCATTGGTGCCGACGACAATCTGGAAGAAGGACGATAAAAATCAGTTTGTCGTAAGGTTAAATCGCCAAAGACTTCCTAGATTGGCTTTTCAGATTGTTTCCCTTCGGAAAGAAGATGAAAAAAAGAAAGAAATATGGGTGAAAGGCTGGGTTTTTTTCTTTCCCTTTTCTTCCCCGCTCAGTGCAAGATGTAGCATTCAGAAAACATGTTGAGCGAGCTGAAGCATTAAAAAGATCAGTCTTTGGCTGGTGAATGAAAGGCTGTTGTGCGTGTGACTCACATACTAAATGGAAACCTGCCTTCAAAGCCCATTTTACTGCCTAATTATATATACACAAAATGTAGCTGTCTGTTTCAATCAAATCATAGGAAAAGGAATAAAACTACTCTAAAGATGCAATTTTCATGGTTTGTCATAACCTTAGAAACACTGCTAATGCAAAAGGAGGAAGTACAGCTGCATGGTCCAGATAAGGCTTCAGTAATTGTTTTTCTTTTAATTATTACTTTATAAAGACATTATACCTCCTACTCCGAAGAAGGGAAATTAGTGTCCTCTGTCTCCTCTTTTTATCCCCTCCCTGCCCATTTTCACACTATGCTTGTTGATATGCATTTCAGCTGTGGCTAGAAGCCAGCATAGCTATGGAAATAACATTTAAGTAACCACCCTAACTACAGGCTCTCAGAGGGTTCCAGTGAGGATGTCTTTTCCAAATTTATGTTTTGAATTGAGCAGAGCCTTCCAAAGCACAAAATAGAGTGCCAGGGATCAAGATAACACGCTCAGACCCAAACAATTGTGTGAACTTGGCTTTCATAGAAATAGTTTCTATTCATAATATGAATACATTTATTCTTTTAAATTATGAATTGCATGAGCATTTCCATTGTTGTCATCCCTGCTAAAGATGATATAATAAAATACACAAAAGACATTTTTCTAACATTTTATACGTACAGACCTTTTTTGTATGATAACCCGAAACTGTAAAGTTTAATAAGCCATTACTAATTTACATATTTTCATAGATTCAAATCATTAAAATGCAATGATATTTTAATGGCTTAATATATAGCTAATTGCAAATTAAAACTTTTTAACACTGGAGATGGCACTGAACATACTACCACGGGGTTCCAAGTACCTAATTCAGAAAGCATTGGTAGCTACTAACATTTCTGAGGGAAACATAAAGTGTATCACTGGGTGAGTAAATTGATTATCTTATAATGTGCATTTTTTAAAAAGTCATTATTTTTACCACACCTACCCCTCTTCTTAATCTCTTCCAGCCTACTCCCTGTTCTGTCTCAAGCCCTATTAAATTTGGAGCTGTTGTATTAATCCATAGAATAAACAACTCAATTAAGAATTATATGATAATTAAGTAGGTATGATCATTAAGCTACTCTCAATGACTCTCAGAAATCCTGGGGCATAAGAAATATGGAGAAAATCACAAACAGGCAAGAACTAAATGAGGCTAATGCTCTAGAAATTACTGCCTACATTCCAAATTCCAAAATGGGATTTGAGAACTATTGAAAACAAATGTGCACAAATGTTCGTTGCAGCGCTATTCGCAATAGCCAAAAGGCAGAACAAACCCAAACACCCTTCAGCAGATGAATGGGCAAACAGGTACACAGACACACACACACACAGAGGAGTATTACTCAGCTATAATAAAGAACAAAAGACTGATACATGTTTCAGTGTGAATGAGCCTTGAAAACATGCTAAGTGGAAGAAGTTAGACACAAAAGGTTACATAATATATGACTCCATTTATATGAAATATACAAGATAGATAATTTCATAAACTCAGCAAATTGGTGGTTGTAAGCCAGAGATGACTCTACTCATGGACATCACCAGATAGTTGATACCAAAATCAGACTGATTATATTCTTTGCAGCCAAAGATGGAGAAGCACCACACAGTCAGCAAAAACAAGACCTAAAACTGACTCTGGCTCAGATCATCAGCTTCTTATAGCAAAATTCAGGCTTAAACTAAAGAAAGTGGGGAAAACCACTAGGCCATTCAGGTATGACCTAAATCAAATCCCTCATGATTATACAATGGAGGTGGCAAATAGATTCAAGGGATTAGATCTGATAGAGTGCCCTAGGAACTATGGACGCAAGTTCATAACATTGTACAAGAGGTAGTGATCAAAACCATCCTAAAGAAAAACAAATGCAAGAAGGCAAAATGGTTGTCTGAGGAGGCCTTACAAATAACAGGGGAAAAAAAAGAAGTGAAAGGAAAAGGAGAAAGGGAAAGATATACCCAGTTGAATGCAGAGTTCCAGAGAATAGCAAAGAGAGATAAGAAAGCCTTCTTAAGAGAACAGTGCAAAGAAACAGAGGAAAATAACAGAATGGGAAAGACTAAAGATCTCTTCAAGAAAATTAGAGATATCAAGGAAACATTTCATGTAAAGATGGGCACAATAAAGGACAGAAACGGCAAGGAGTTAACAGAAGCAGAAGAGATTAAGGAGAGGTGGCAAGAATACACAGAACTGTACAAAAAAGATCTTAATGACCTGAGTAACCATGATTGTGTGATCACTTACCTAGACCCAGACATCCTGGAGTGCGAAGTCAAGTGGGCCTTAGGAAGCATTTCTATGAACAAAGCTAGTTGAGGTGATGGAATTCCAGTTGAGCTATTTCAAATTCTAAAAGATGATGCTGTGAAAGTGCTGCACTCAATATGCCAGCAAATTTGGAAAACTGAGCAATGGCCACAGGACTGGAAAAGGTCAGTTTTCATTCTAATCCCAAAGAAGGGCAATGCCAAAGAATGTTCAAACTGCCATGCAATTGTGCTCATTTCACATGCTAGCGAGGTAATGCTCAAAATCCTTCAAGCCTGGATTCAGCAGAACGTGAACCAAGAACTTCCAGATATACAAGCTGGATTTAGAAAAGGCAGAGGAACTACAGGTCAAATTGCCAACATCCGTTGGATCATTGAAAAAGCAAGAGAGTTCCAGAAAAACATCTACTTCTGCTTCATTGACTATGCCAAAGCCTTTGATTGTGTGGATCACAACGAACTGTGGAAAGTTCTTAATGAGATGGAAATACCAGACCACCTTACCTGCCTCCTGAGAAACCTGTATGCAGGTCAAGAAGCAACAGTTAGAACTGGACATGGAACTGGTTCAAAATTAGGAAAGGAGTACATCAAGGCTAAAAAGCAAAGATGTCCCTTTGCTGACAAAGGTCCATATCGTCAAGCTTATGCTTTTTCCAATAGTCATGTAGGGATGTGAGAGCTGGACCGTAAAGAAGGCAGAATGCCAAAGAGTTGATGCTTTCAAGCTGTGGTGCTGGAGAAGACTTCTTAGAATCCCCTGGACAGCAAGGAGATCAAACAAGTCAATCTTAAAAGAAATCAACCCTGAACACTCACTGGAAGGACTGATGCTGACGCTCCAACACTTTGGCCACCTGATGCAAAGAGGCAACTCATCAGAAAGACCCTGATGCTGGAGAAAATTGAAGGCAGAAGGAGAAGGGGACATCAGAGGATGAGATGGCTGGATGGTATCACCAAATCAATGGACATGAACTTGGGCAAACTCCAGGAGATCATGAGGAACAGGAAAGCCTGGCAAGCTGCAGTCCATGGGGTCACAAATGGTCGGACATGACTTTGCGAATGAACAACAACAAAGGCTGTATTTTGTCACCCCGCTTGTTTAACTTATAAGCAGAGTACATTATACTGTTCATGCTGGGAGAAATATCAACAATCTCGGATATGCAGACGATACCACCCTAATGGCAGAAAGCGAAAAGGAACTAAAGAACCTCTTGATGAAGGTGAAAGAGGAGAGTCAAAAGCCAGCTTAAAATTTAACAGTCAAAAAACTAAGATCAGGGCATCCGGTTCTATCACTTTACGGCAAATAGATGGGGAAAAAATGGAAACAGTGGCAGATTTTATTTTCTTGGGCTCCAAAATCACTGTGGACAGTGACTGCAGTCATGAAATTAAGACACTTGCTCCTTGGAAGGAAAGTTATGACAAACCTAGACAGCATATTAAAAAGCAGAGACATCACTTTGCCAACAAAGGTCCATACAGTCAAAGCTATGGTTTTTTCACTTGTTGTTGTGGTTCAGTTGCCCAGTTATGTCTGACTCTTTGTGACCCCATGAACTGCAGCATGGCAGATTTCCCTGCCCCTTACCATCTCCCAAAGTTTGCCCAAGTTCTTGTCCATTGCATGGGTGATGCCATCCAACCATCTCATCCTCTGATGCCCTCTTCTCCTTCTGCCCTCAATCTTTCCCAGCATTAGGGACTTTTCCAGTGAATCAGTTATTTGCATCAGATGACCAAAACATTGGAGTTTCAGCTTCAGTATCAGTCCTTCCAACAAGTAACTATTCAGGGTTGATTTCTGATGTCTTTGTTGTCCAACGGACTCTCAGGAGTCTTCTCCAGCATCACAGTTCGAACACGTCACTTCTTTGACATTCCGCCTTCTTTACGGTCCAGGGCTCACATCCATACATGGCCACTGGGAAGACCATAGCCTTGACTATACAGACCTTTATTGGCAGAGTGATGTCTCTGCGCTTCAACACAGTCTAAGTTTGTCATAGCTTTTCTACTAAGAAGCTTTTTTCCGGCCAAGAAGGTTTTTCCAGTATTTATGTATAAATGTGAGATTTGGACTATAAAGAAGGCTAAGTGCTGAAGAATTTAGGCTTTCAAACTGTGGTTCTGGAGAAGACTCTTGAGAGTCCCCTGGAGAGCAAGGAGATCAAACCAGTCAATCCCAAAGGAAATCACCCTTGAATATTCATTGGAAGGTCTGATGCCGATGCTAAAGCTCCAGTACTTTGGCCGCCTGATGTGAACAGCCGACTGGGAAAAGACTCTGATGCTATGAAAGACTGAGGGCAGTAAGAGAAAGGGGCAACAGAGGATGAGATGGTTGGAAGTTATCATTGACTCAATGGAAATGAGTTTGAGCAAACTCTGGGAGGTAGTGAAGGATAGGGAAGTCTGGTGTGCTAAAGTCCATGGAGTCAGATGGAATGCATAATCAGATCATAAAACAAGAAAATGAACAAATGAAGCAGATAATATTAAATAGTAATCATTCCCTAAACAAATTCAGACATGTCATTCAACTTTTGCATGATGTATCAGAAAGACTCCAGTGTTATATGAGATAAATATCAACCAAGGCCTCAATCAACCATTTAGAACCCTCCATAATGGGATATGAATTTACCTTATCCCATACATTTCCATTTCTATAGCCTAATGATCTAACTAACAAAGAGGAGGAAATAAATTTAGTTTTCATAATAATGTTATATTTCATATATTATTATTTCCATTTCACAGTGAAAAAAAATGGGGTTTGTTTGCAAGGTGGCCATAATAATTCCTCCCATTCACATACTCATGCTTTTCTGCAAAGTGACTTTGCCTTTCTTCCCAACAAGAGGTAGGGTCCATTTCTCTACTCTTTGAATTTGGGCTTGGCCATGAGACTTTCTTTGGCAAATGGAACATGACAAAACATGAGCAGAGGTTTGAAAGTGCTTTTACATAAGCTTGCTTCTCTGGGTGGTGGTGACAACCCTGAGTCCACTGTGTGGACAAGTGTAAGCTCGCCTGCTAGAATGACAATGGGGCTGAGCAAGGAGGTGCCCTGGATGAATGTGTGAATGAGACATCTGAGACTAGGCAGCCCCATCTGAGCCTCTGTCTGACTTAACTGAATGGGTGACCCCCAAGAGAGACCAAAAAGAACTCCCCAGTGGAACTTGGTCCAAATTTCTGACTCATCCAATAGTAAGCAAAAAAAAAAAAAAAAAAATGCTATTACTTCTAGCCTACTAAATTTTAGACTGCTTTGTTACACAGCAATAAATAAATGATTGCTAAAGAGAGGTTCGGGGAAGGTAATGGCACCCCACCCCAGTACTCTTGCCTGGAAAATCCAATGGACGGAGTAGCCTGGTGGGCTGCAGTCCATAGGGTCGCTAACAGTCGGACAGACTGAGTGACTTCACTTTCACTTTTCTCTTTCATGCATTGGAGAAGGAAATGGCAACCCACTCCAGTATTCTTGCCTGGAGAATCCCAGGGATGGGGGAGCCTGGTGGGCTGCCGTCTATGGGGTCACACAGAGTCGGACATGACTGAAGTGATTTAGCAGCAGCAGCAGAGAGAGGTTAAGAGAATTGTTCAACACCTCACAGGAAGTAGTGCTGGAGCTGGGGTTCCAACTCAGGTCTGCTAACTGCACTATCTATTCACTTGCCAGTATGTACACTAATTCTCCCAAAGTGTCCCAAGAGAACTATTGGCAAGGTTAAACTATATGTGAATGAAAAATGTATGATCACACACTTAGCAACAAAACAGTTCTTTCAGAGGAACCAGATATGTGGCAAGGCAGTTGGCTTATTAAATTGAGCAATGTCTTATGAAGTCCTCAGCCAAAAAATAGGTTTGCCCTAGATTTGGACAAAGCCTTTGACCCACTTTTTTCAGTTTCTAGAAAATGCAGTACCTTTTTTCAGAAGTCTGTTTCCACCCTTTTAAAGACACCTCCAGACAATCACGTAAGACTTAGGCTGAAGAGTAGTCCCAGTCCTTCTGCTTTTGGACTGCTGGGAAGGATTCCTCTGCAGTAGCTAGAATGGTAACACAGAAGGGCAGGAAGAATGGTGAGCTCTGGAATCATGATCACAGATAATTGTGCATTTAGTTATTTTTGATAGGGATAAGAAAAGGAGAGACCTTGTGTAACGTGGTTAGGACTCTGTGTTCTCACTGCTTGGTGCCCGGGTTTAATCCCTGGTCAGAGAACTATAATCCCCTAAGCCATGTGGCATGGCAAGAAGAAAAGGAGGAAGAAGGAGGAGGAGGACCATATTAGGCAAAAGAGGCAGAGATTAACTCTCTGTGGCCCTAAAAGTTGGTCTGATCCTATAGGTTGTTAAAGAACAGTCTGGAGGCATCGGCACTCATGTCTGATGGAACCTGGATCCTCTCTGAGAAGCCCAGGGTACCACGTGTTCAGTGCAAGTGTATTGAGGGGTTAGCATGTGCAAAGCACAGCAGGCATTCAGACAAATGGGAAGCTGTGTATGTGTGTGCTGGGTGTACAGTGAACCTTGCCTTGGACACAGAAGGTCTGAGTCTTTGGATGACATTTTCTATCCCTCAGTAGGTTTCTGGAGGATCACCTCATGCCAAACATTTCAGTAAATGGTGTTTATGGTGTTTCTGAGTTCTATGTATAGTACTAATTTTTCCAATGATTTCTTGATTTTGGATGATAACCAATTCTTGAATTTTCAATATTAATAAAGGTGAGACTGAGCATAGATGAATACAGTTTCAACCTTCTCCTCTACCAGAAGGCAACTTGTCTGTATTTCACATTTGTTATATCCGTGTTGTTAGAAAAATTTAGTCCTTGAAATATGAAACTCCATGAGCAAAAACTAAGCTCTTACTTGAAACTTCTCTCCTTATTCAACATGGGTAAGACAGCCACCAACTCTAATAGTTTTTTGTGAGAGTAGTGGTTAGCCTAGAAATACTAATTTTGTGTGTATTTTTATGATTTAATTTCTCCTTTTTATGGGAATATAAAACATTTAAAAAAATAACTCTTTAATGAAAGTGTACAATGGTGACATGGGAAGTATGTGAATCTGAAACATACAATATAAGAACATGTTTAAATATGCATATTATAAACATTTAAAGTTGCAATGGTTCAAAATAATATTAGGCTCTTAGAGGAAACATTTCTTTCTAAATATGAGCCCACTAGCAGCTTAAATACAGATTGCATTATATATATGTACATATATACACACACATATGCAACCAGGGGTAAAATATTTTTAACCAAATATTTGTTTTTAAATTTTCTCTCTTAAACATTATGCTATATGCCAAGTTTACTATTTATTTAGATAGAGAAAAACATAAAAATTCCTCAAGCCTCTCATTTTTTTTCTCAATGTAAGAACTATTACAGAACTGAGAAGTACTTTCTCTCCCAGAAACTCTTTCTTAGGCTGGCTTCCCTTCTTTTCTTACTTTCTCCCCTTAGACATTCTCATCTTCCCTTATGACTTAATCTGGCATAAGTTAATGGTCCCCAAATCAGCATATCCAGTCCCAATACCATTCATCAATGCTATGTAGTATGTACAGCATCCTAATGAACATCACCATTTCAATGTTTCCATGCCCTTGAATGCTTGGCTAATGACATCACCATCTGCATGACCAGCCCAGATAGACCCCTTGCATCATCTGGGATTCTTTCTTCTCCATCACCCATCCTCGGCTCCCTTCAGGAACTCAGGTGACTATTCCTGTCACATCTAGTTTCATAATATATGTCTCTCTCCATTCTACGGCCAAACATAAGCTGTTATCACTTTCATGGATGACTGAATTCTCCTTTGTGAAGACAGTGATTCTAATTTCTTACTAATGAACCTGCCATCCAACCTGCCCTCACCCTAAATTGTATTCAGTTTCTAACTTAATCTGGTTCTTTACATTTTCCTACTTAAAATTCTTCACAGACTTCTTATTGCTTTCAGAATGAAGTACATATTCGGAGATTTTGCAGTCTGGCTCTGACTTACTGTACCATCTCACCTTATGCTGCTCCCTTCATCTGTTCCACACAAGGCTTCTGCTCCAGTCCCATTAAATGACGAATTTGTCTGGGAGCACTCACCAGGTCTCCCGCCTGGACTTCTTTGCTCACCTTTCTCCCCTTGTAGAGTTAACGTCAGTAAGGTCTTTTCTGACCTCCCGCCACAGTGAATCATTCCTTCCTCTGCACTCCCACAACACTCTGCTCACACTGTGCACGTCTGGTACTCATCTCCCTGGGTGGATCATGTCGTTCTTGGAGGGAGCAGAAAAGGGAGGACCATGTCTGTTCTGACTCTGCATGGACAGTTCTGAGCTGGTTGGAACTACCTGCTGGTTAGCATGTACTAAAAAATTGTTTAGTGAATGAGTCTTCATTTGGAATGCTCTGAAGGACCTTAAATTTGACCATTAAACTTCCAGAAATAGGAAGGATGACTACCGATTCACAGAGATGGTACTGACCCCATGTAGCAAAAGCAAACGCGTTGTAAAGTCAAGCTGCAGTTAGCCCATTTTGCCACAGTTGCTTCTTTTTCAAGAAATGTCTAATTTGAGATCCCTTTCATGTGCTCTGCTTCCAAGGTTTAACGTATGTGATTAATCTTGACTTGTCTTAATACTGCTAGGAATGTGGCAATGACCTCAGCTGAACACTGCAAAGTGATTAATGTTACGTGAACTGGACCAGTATCTTTCTTTTCTTTTTTTTTAAACTCTAGATTCTGAATAAACACATTCATGCAAGATTCGGTTGCAGAACTTTGCTCGATAGAAAACGTACTGTGACTCAGAGAGTAATGTTTCAGATACAATAAACGTTAACGGAAACATGGCTCTTGCTAAAGAAAATGCTGTTTCAGTCTAAAGTCCCAGTGATCGTAAATGATATATGATGCAATAAACAAAATGAATCCCAGGCAGACAGGTCCCTTCTATGACTAACCACTGATTGAATTTTCCAACACTCCTGGACTTTCTGAGAGATAAACTATTCACAAAAGGTCCATGCTAAATATAAGGCTGTCATTTCTTTTTTGTTTCTAGTGAGGTCCAAGAACAGTAGAGAATCCCTGACATCTCCCCGCCAACTTCTTTTCTTTTCCATATTGGTTGTTTGTGTTTTTGAATTTTTTATGATGTGAGAAGACTGGCAAACAGTTGCTGTGATTGTCAAATGCCTTAAATCAAGTAGAGAAAATGCAATAAAACACAGTTTCCATGGTAACACATTGTAACCTAGTACCTCTGGATTATGAGCCAGCTTACATCTCTGATCATTACTTGTTGACAGGCATAAATTGAGCTTAAAAGCATTAATTTTGGAGATAAAACTGGAATGTGGAGCTAAGTTATAATAATGTTTAAACGTTTCCAAGGTAGTGGTAGCAAATCAACACTGGTTATGTCATTATTTAAATAATGTTAATAAACTTATCATAAACACTTAAAAAATCTACAAGCTTCTCTCTAAAGGTGGTATAACAAATTTGTATATATCCTTGAGGTGCAAGTGGTAACTGACATGTTTTTGGTGGGGTTAAAAGAAATTAAACAGAATGATCAATGGATGGTGTAATGAAGGAAAGGTTCCAATATAGAAATGATTCTTAAAAATGTTGATAACAGAAAATCTCCTAAAACTATCATAGGATATAAGTATACAATGTTTCTGGATATTTCCAGTAGACATAATTTCCTTTTTTTTAAATTGAAAGAGACTCGAAATACAAATTATCCTATTAGAATGTTTGCAAACATACTTTTTTTTTTTAAACACACTTCCAAGTTCTCATCAGAAGCATTCACATTTCTGTCATATTTAAAGTTAAAAAAAAGAAAAAAAAATTGTCTTGTGTATATGGCTGCTTCCAACTGACTTCAGCAGTTACCCATCAACCAATATAATCAACCACCAAAAGATAATTTTTTTCGACTGCTTGTTACACTTCTAGATATATTTTTATGACAAGATAATTTCATTTGATAGGATTTAATATGATAATAAAGAATTGGTCTATTGTCTCAATATCTAATCTTGATGTAAAAGTCCACTTTATTTCTCTGTTAACTTCTGAGTTCAACTTCACTGCTACCACTTTGAAAGTAAGAGTGGGAGAAGCAAGGGAAAGACAAGTGGCCTTTCCTCAAGGTTTGACTTTTGCTACCTTGAGCCTCAGGCAGACACAGAGACCAACATACCTTAGTTTCCACTTCTGTACTGCAGGGATTAGACCCACATGGCAAGATTGTTATAAGCACTTACTGAGATGGATGCATGCAGGGAGCTTAGAACAGTATTTGGTGTGTAGGAAGTCCCCCATGAGGAAACCTTATAATCATCAATGCCCCTCCTCCTGTAAATCTTCATCATCATCACCCCTCCCAGAACCCAGTACTGTGTTTCACATGGCGGGGGTGGGGAGTAGATATTTGTTAAATTCAATGAGCCAACTTGTTCAACTCAGGGTTATGAGAGTTTACTATAGCTATTCTTGATAGAATATGGAACATTTTCAGGAAATTTGACTAGATTTTTTTTATTCATGTGTACTATACCTTTCAGAGATTCATAAAACACCTGTGAAAAGAGTGCATGGAGTTAGGCAAGAATTCTATCTCCCAGTGTCGCTAATTTGTAGGATTAAACCCTTGGGAACACTGCAGGGAATCTGAACCCATGTAACACAGACTTGTGTTTAACCTATTGACCTTGGAAGGGCACGGATTTAAGAAACCTCCATACTTTCAAGCACTGGTGCAACAATACGCTAGTGACTTTGTTTTTCTCTGTTTTTTTTCAGCCTAGCTTTAAAGAATATAACCATTTTTAAAATGAAGAAAACAGTTTTTTCCGCATTCTAATTGATATATTCACTGGATTACGTTACATGGTATTTAGTTTGTCTAAAAAAATTAAGATCTTGACCTATGCACATCCAGCTCTCAATACTACTCGGAATTCCTTTTTTTCCTTAGTCATTTCCCTTTCATCTTCCTCAATATATACCCTCAAAGGTATCCATCTTTTTTAATCTGATCACAACTTAAAGAAAAAATCATAGCCAGTAACCTTGTCCTGTAGACATGAGAGAATAATGGCTGTTATAGGATTTTAGCTTGCTCTCTTCAACAGCCTCTGAACACATGAGAAAGTGCTGAAGCCTCATGCCAGGTTTGGGCAAAGCCACCAGTATATGTTAGTTTCCGAGTTTAAAGGAAGGAGTTTCCCCAACTTAGAGCAAGATGTTTTCTAGTTTAGAGAAAGAGTATCTCTCTTTTTTCTTTCTAAAGTTAATCCTTCCACTCCCATCCTGAACTGGCTCCTAACTATCTCCTCTGGGTCCTGGTTCTATCTGCTGTTCCTGTTTCTCATTTTTAGGATGTTTCTCTTTTCTGATTCTTCTCCATGTCTCCTCCAAATATAGTCATCCTGCAGAATTTCTGTTTCAATAAAAGCACCATCATTCCATCCAGAAATTTAGGAATTAGCTCTGATATGTAATTTTCCATCACTGCCCCTCCCGTCCGTGTCCCGTCCACCTGTGCCAATTTCCCCTCCCTTGCTTTCTCTGTCTCCGCTGGTATAGTTCTAACTCACTCCATCAGTGCGATGGGGATCTGGGGTTGAAACCAGTGGTACAGTGTTGCTTTGGCTTGTGCATTAGTCTGAATTTGGGATATGTTCTGACAATTTTGGGAAATGAATACATTTAGAACAGGGGGTGCAGAGTTGCAAAACATTCCTTCATAATTGCATTCTCATTTTTAGGATTATTGCTGTAACATTGTCACCTTCCAGACAAATAGTCCTAGAAAATATTCTCCCATTTAGGAGCTACATTTCCTTTGTGGACAGCAATGTTCCACTAAAGAAACATTATTTTCTTTATGAGACTGTGGCTATTTCATAGTCCCTTTTGCTTTCAGTGGGTGACAAGGCCCAGGGTGTCATTGTCAGCTCAGTGGGTTTCAGTAACAAACAAGCTTAACCTCTGTGGGCTGGCATGGGAAAGCAAGAGTGGATTAGTAGCCAGCTCAGAGCTGTGGCATTTCTGAGTGACCTAGAGCAGAGTAACTTCAAATTTGGCATGTTTTTACTCACACTAGAGACCTCATTTATTCTAGGGAAGTACTTGCCCCAAAGGCCAGCAGGCAATAGATGAAAGGGAGCTAAGCCTCCCCAAGTCGGGTCAGCCAACTAGGTACTTCATGCTTACAAGCTACTTCTAAAAAGTGTCCTTCTGCTACTGCTAAGTCGCTTCAGTCGTGTCCAACTCTGTGCGACCCCATAGATGGCAGCCCACCAGACTCCCCCGTCCCTGGGATTCTCCAGGCAAGAACACTGGAGTGGGTTGCCATTTCCTTCTCCAGTGCATGAAAGTGAAAAGTGAAAGTGAAGTTGCTTAGTCGTGTCTGACCCTCAGCGACCCCATGGACTGCAGCCCACCAGCCTCCTCCGTCCATGGGATTTTCCAGGCAGGAGTACTGGAGTGGGGTGCCATCGCCTTCTCCGAAAAGTGTCCTAGGTCTCTTCATTATTGAAAAATGTTTGAACTTGGTCTCTGTTTTACCTATATCACTGAAGTGCTGATCATCATGCTGTTGCTTTCTCACATTTTTCCTAAAAGGACACAATTTTCCTTTTCTAGAGACTTTTTGAAGCGTGCAGGAAAGAAAAACAAGGGCCAGGGTAATAGTCTAGTTTTCAGGCCAGGGACTCTCAAACTCAAAAGTCACCATTCTGTTTTCCACCTCCAATGCCCACTGCTGGCTTTCTAACCTTGACTTGTCCTAGGGAATACTCAACTGCTGTCCACTGAGCACATTGGGTAAACCCTACATTTTCCCAAAGACAGTACCCAATAACATCAGCTCCACATCTTTCATTTAACTTACATTTCTATCTTTGTTCGTCTGATGACTCTGCTACTAGTAACATCCCACTACTCTCATCATTAAACAGTTCTGTGAATTAAAGCTTTCTTTCTATTTAAAATTCTTTTTTAAAGGACAAGACCTCTGTGTTATTTCCATAGTACCTGGAAAACAGCTGATGCTTATTGAGTGACAGTTGATTTGGGGCATCAGTGATGGTCACAGTTGATTTAATCGGCCCTCAATTTATTAACTGACAAGCACATATAAACAGTGGAATAGAACAGCCAGTCAGCACAATGTTACTACTTTCCTTCTTTGAATAGCACTTAAAAAAAAAAAAAAAAAAGGACTCAATTTGCAGTGTCTTAACCCAGCTTTGGAAAATGGCCCCACCAGCACCATGAGGAAAAAAAAATGAGATGGCTGAAATTCTGATCCATCCAGATTAGGAGAAAAAAGGAAGGGCTGCTCTGCTTTCTTGCCCTTGTGCTGCCTTTCATCATTAGTAATTCTATCCCTCTCTTATCTGATCACGCAGAGACACATTATCTCACTAGCAAATGAATACACTGTGGAAAAACTCCCCAAATGCAAATGAACAGGAAGGACGTGCTCATACTGAAATTAGAGGAGCTCTTCCTCCCTCCCTCCACCACTGTCTGTGGATGGAGAAGTTATGGAGAGCCTGAATCCATTCCACCTCTACTTTATTCAAACTTTGTCCAGATAAACCTTTTATCTCATTGTTCTAATGCTATGTAGAGGAGATAATTTACATGACAGTAATTGTGTTGCTATATTTAGTAGTGTGCTCTGTGCCCATTTCTGGTAACTTGCTTTTGTATAAAACACTGAATGGGCTTTTCAAAATTTGGAACAGTGTGTATGATACTATTAAAAACATGACAGCTAGAAAGCAATGCAATATAGGTAGATTTTGTACACTTTGTAGCTTTGGGGGAAGATCACAGGAGGAATAATAGCTCTAAAGTTCCTTTTAAACAATGTGTACTATTAGAAGGAAGCCTCACTAAGTTTTATTATTGGCTTTCTCTCCTCCCTACAAGCAAAAGAGTATTTTCATTTTTAATATAGTATGTGGAGCTACCAGGAACTTTTTTTTTTTAATCTGACATTGATTTATTTTTCTTCATCCCCTAGGTTAAAACAATGAAAAGAAAGAAACTATTCTGTAGGACCAAGCAATTTATGGGCAACTTTGACTGCAGAGAGGCTTAAGCAGCATTCTTTCATTTGTTCCACGGTGCTGGTTGGTTTAACCCTTTCTGCCTCATCCAAGCACACTGATCACCCTGCCAATGGGGAGTTTGCTGGCCCACCTGCACTGTCATGTCAAAAATCCACGGGCCCTCCTCCCTGGTTTGAGACATTCCACAGTTCTCAAAGGAGTTGGTCAAGATAATGCTGCCTCCTCTTTTGAGTTAACTTCTTTGAGTATGAGGGTTACCTAGTTTCTTCAAATGTTATTTCAAGAGTGACTCTGGGATAGTATCTTGGGAGGTTATAAAGCTTTACTAAACAGAAGGTCTAGTGTGCCCTGACCCTAACCCATCTTTCCTCCATTTTAGCTTGAAACAGGGGGTGAAGAGGGGTGCCATACGGACTCCTGGACACAGAAACTTTTTTTTGGGTCCCCTGTTTCTTGCAGGTAAGACTCTAGCCTCCATGACCTTCAGGGCAGATTAGAAGTTTCTCATCAGGGAAGAACAGCCTTGAAACCACCTGAGGCAACCCCACCCTTAAACCACGCTATAAAACTCCTCATCAAGTCCTTCATGTCCTCATCAAGTTGGGACACAAAGATCTCGAGGGCAGGATCTCTCTGTGTTTCCTTTGCCTGGCAAAGCAATAAAGCTATTCTTTTCCTACTTCACCCCAAATTCTGTCTCTGAGATTTGATTTGGCTCTAGTGTACAGAGGCTGAGATTTTGGCACCAAGCTCTCAATCGTTAGTGATTTGCACAGCCATCCTAGAACCACCATGAAGTTTTCCACATTTCATGTTTTTATTTCTCTTTCACATTTCATTTTAGTTGCTGAACTAAAAGCCTGAATTGGCATTTTCACAAATTTTCCTTTCAGAACTAGAAATAACTATCTCTCTCTTAATTCAATATATTTACAATACAGCATTGGGTTTTTTTTAATAAATTAAAATGGAAAAAGACTTGCAAGTAATGCGAGATGTGTGACAATTCAGTACCAGTGTGTAGCCAGGCTTGATTTGGCCTGGATGGTCAAGGATAATCACCCAAGCCATGAAGACAGCTGTTTCCACTGGTGGATGACTTTTGCTGTCCCACCAGACAAATCGCCTTGACTAATATCTTTGCCAGACACATTCTTGACATTGAAGCACACATTGTCCCCAGGAAGAGCTTCACTCAAAGCTTCGAGGTGCATTTCAACAGATTTAACTTCAGTTGACTGGAGCAAAGGTGACTACCATGCCAGGGTTGAGAAACCAGTCAGTCCACTCAGCCTGCAGGGACAATGCCAATACTCCCAACTTTGTAGCTGTCCTAGAGGGGCAGAGGCAAGGGCCTGTCACTTGGATGAGCTGGTAGCAGGATGCAATCCCAAGCCTCAAGCAGTGTGGTTCCACTGGCACTGCCGTCTTCACAGGTGACTTCACAGGCATGTTAGTATTCTGTTCCAGCATGTTGTCACTATCCCAAAGGAAACTGGCATAACTGCTACTGTGTTGGTGTTGAGCCAGGTTTTCTTAATGTGGTTCTGACTTCCTTTAAAATGTCCTTGTATCACTTCAGGCCATAGAGTAGCTCAGTGGGATCCGTTTTGTTAACATTAACAATTTGTTGTTTTATACCTAGTGTGTGAGCCAGAAAGGCAGACTCACAGGTCTGCCTGTTCTTGGAGATCCCTGCTACAAATTCACCGACACCAGCAGCAGCAATCAGGACAGCACAGTCAGACAGAGATTGCCCCAAATCATGTTTTTGATAAAGTCTCTGTGTCTTGGGGCATCAGTGATGGTCACAAAATACTTCTTGGGTTTTAATTTCCATAGGGAGGTACCAATGGTGATACCAAGCTCACCTTCAGTGTTTAGGTGAAAAAACTGATTTTAGTCCTATCTAAGACCCAGACCTCCTTCAAGGAGCCCTTTCCCTTCTCATCAGAATCCTCAAATTTTGTGATAGTTTTTTTTTTTTTTTTTTTGTCAGCCCTACTCATTTATACATTAGATAGTAAACTTCCCCAAATCTATGTATCCAATGATGATCATGTTGTTACGAGTCTATTCCTTTCCCATTCTGGCTTAGGTTTAGTGGTGGTTTTCCTGACATCTGTGTTCTGGCACCAAACCCAATGTGAAAAAGCTTTCTTCTCTCTTTTTATTTCTTTAATCCCTATTTTTCTCCTTTTGACTTTGCCTTGCTTTCTCTGTTCACATTGGTCCTTAGCCCTTAACTAAACACGTAATAGTTTCATGACCCTTAAACCACATCAAGAAAAGTCACAAAAGGCTCCTCAAAGGAGCAAGAAGAAATACTGCATCTATAAATACTGCACACAACTGAAATTCTAGGTCTCCTTCAGTTATAACTTCAATCTCAACAAGCAGCTGAAGAAGCCATCTAATTGTTTATAACATTTGTTAGAACCCTGGATGCAGTTGGGAGGTGTGATTCTGATCTGGAATTTCCCAGGTGACTCTTGTTCATACCCAAGCCCCGACTGAGACCCTTCCCCTGACAGCCCTCAGAGAACCAGAAATCAAAATGAAATGCCACAGTTCACATGAAGCTATTTCCACTGTAGGAAAAAAGTGTGCTTCATGGGAAACTGCATTGTCTGTACCCAGCACACCCTTCCCGTTATCTGATTCTAGCCTTCATCGTCCTTGAGCTATTTTACAACTTGTATGTTATAGGTAACTGACAGACATGCAAATACTTCCCGGTCTGGTAGAGATTCAATTGATTTCTCTCCACTCCCCCTGGAAAATAACCAGTTTTGTTCTATTTGCATTCTCATTTCAATATTCCTGATCTTGAAATGTGTCTCTTCAGATTCTCTTGAACCTGTTACAACATCGGTCCTGTCTTTGATTAATGAGTAGAACCAAATCTTTAATATGTACTCATTTTTGTATCTGTATGAGGTTCATGATCTTACCTTTCCTTGAAATTTACCTTCTAACACCGCTCTTCTCAGTCTTTTTGCATGATTCTTTTCCTACCTCTGACGGTTCTTTCAATGTAAAAATCAGGTGATGGTGATTCAGCAATTGATGGGCATAAATAATTTTATAGGCAAAATGAGCCATAATATTTTGAGGTGGGGTCTCCCAGAAAATCTGGGATGTGTGCTTGCTGAACACTCTTTCTTGTAGAACCACACAGCTGGAAAGGGTCTTAGTATCATCTAGTCTCCCTCACGATAGGAATCAGGCCAACCAAAGCCCAGAAATAGGGAGATTTTTTTTTTCCCGACATTGCACAGATTTTGAGTAGTAACAAAATTGATTTTGAACCCAAGTCTGGCTAATTCCAGGCTCCGAAGCCTTTATTACTATAGTAAATCTTCTCTTCCTAAAGAGGGGCTCCCAATATGAATCTAAAGCTTACTGTAAGACTTAAATGAATGTCAGAATCTAGGAAACCTAACACCAATGTCTCTGTCGCTCACAGCAGGGCCTCTGTGCTTTCCCTCAATGAATGGAATGAAATGACCAAAGAAACGGCGCCACCTCTGCATTTGATTGGTCGACCAGTCTCCTTGGTTCACAGGCACACTCTGCGTGTAATTTACCATCCCACTGTGCTGAAGCACATAATAAATGCTTGATAAAATTTTGTTGAGTAGAACTAGCAGAGATGCAAAGGACACGCAGGCTTTAACTAGAGAGCCAGAAGGAGCCAGCCTGTTGTACCATAATCCTTCTGTGAACCATGCATTCTAAAAATAACCCAACTAGGTTGGTAGAGAATAATTTATAATCTAGAACAATTATTGTAACTAAATACCCTGACCCACTTTTTGCTGGAAACTCACTGTACATTCTGATTTACATAGGAGTATTATCAGAAAGCCTTTGGAGTGAGGGACAGCCTAGTTTAGGAAATGAGTAGCTGCACTTACATTGGTTGCTTCTTTCTTCCCAGGTTGGTTTTCAGTTCAGGCAGATGATGAGGGGCAGTGTTAGCAAAAGGTGCCCTATAGCATGATGCCTGGGAGCTCTTTAAACTGTGTGCTGACAATATTTTTATATACTCTGTCTTTCCTTCATCATCTCCCCCACCTCCCCCACTGTTTCCTTTGCTGCTTGAGCTGTTTGGCCGTGTCTGAACTGCGGCTGCTGAAGCCTTTTCTGGCAGGTTGCCCAGGGAGCAGCTCTCCTGTCGATTCCGCCTCTCTCCAGGAGTTGCCTGCCTTCAGTATAATGGGCAACATTGAAAGCCGCAAGGCGCTTGGTCGACAAGGTCAGAGTGCCTTTCATTCCTGCAATAATCAACCAGTGTAGCTCTTCCTCAGACCTGGGGAGAGAGAAGATAGAGGTCAAAAGAGCAATTACATTTCACATTGACTCCAGAAAAGGCTCGGATCACAAGACTGAAAAGCAAAACGGATTCTTGCTTCATTCTGATCCATTTTCTTTCTGGTCATCTTTGTCATTAATGCTGGCCTAAAACCATAACAAGTTTGCGCTTCATGATGTGCAAAACGCATTTTCTGCCTCCAGATGAAATCTTTCTTCTTAGACATTTAGCACTGTCAGCATATTGCAAAAGAATGCAAATGAGCTGTAGGATCTATAACCAGAGACAGTAAGCAAAGGCCATTAATTATGTTTTTAAAAAATGTTAACCCTAGCAGACTGTATAACAAGCAATTGTGCTAATTTCAATCTGTAATCAGTCCCTACATTAGCATAACTTTATTTATTTAGCATTAAGGCAACAATTTAGAGAATATAATTTAGTTGGAAATGTCAGTAATTTTGCAGTGGCAGATTGCTGTTACAAAGCCACCTCTATTTGACCTTACAGCTGCCAGGACTAATTACTTTAATTGCATTAATTGCACTGACCATTCTGGTATTTAGTGTAGTTGCTGCTACTCTCCAGCCATTGAGCAAATCAGCCTGGCTGAATTCTCAGGAAAATGGGCCAATGTTTTCCTCTAAATTTTTTCTTTCTTCTTTACATTTGGAGAACCTAGATAATTCACAGATTATTAGTGGTCTCACTGAGATCAAGGATTTTGAGGAAGGGCTTTGAAAGGAAAAAAAAAATCTGTACTTTTTAACTTTATTGCTCTTTGCTGAGTCGATTAAAATACAGTCACTTTACTAACAAGAAGCATTTAAAAGATGGTTGTGGAGGTTAAAAATCCTTCATTTTACATTTTAGAATGAACGCCTATTAAAAATGCTGTGATCTTTGTTTCCATCTTATTAAACTGAAAACAGAGTTTTCCTTGAGGTTTTACTCAACACAGATTGAAACACACAGCTATGTCCTAATTGAGAATCTATAGTCTTATGAACCTAAAGAGAGATATTTGCTCCCGACAAGAAAGTGCCACAGGACCCTTGATCACTTGCTACCAGGAACACATCTATTACTTGAAATGAAGAACCCTTGGGATACCCAGTTCTTACACATGAAATTGTGGAATCTAAAAGTCAGAAAGACCAGATGTCATACAATTTACCTGCCTACTCACGGCAGGTATCAGCTCTTCCTGGTTTCTTCTGGATGATCATCTAATCTTGGGCTAAACACTTTAGGTTATTTTTTTCCCCCAAATAATGCAGCTGACTTTGCTCAACAACTTGGATTGCTACACCATTCTATTATATAATGATATATACCTACACATCATTATATAAATAAGAACTATATAATATAAAATAAAGTGACAGACTTTATTTTCTTGGGCTCCAAATTCACTGGAGATGGCGATTGTGGCCATGAAATTAAAAGATGCTTGTTCCTTGGAAGAAAAACTATGACAAATCTAGACAGTATATTAAAAAGCAGAGACATTACTTTGGCAACAAAGGTTCAAACCATACAGTCAAAGCTATGGTTTTTTCAGTAGTCATCTATGGATGTGAGAGTTGGACCATGAAAAAGGTTGAACACTGAAGAGTTGATGCTTTTGAACTGTGGTGTTGGAGAAGACTCTTGAGAGTCTCTTGGACTGCAAAGAGATCAAACCAGTCAGTCCTAAAGGAAATCAGTCCTGAATATTCATTGGAAGCACTGATGCTGAAGCTCCAGTACTTTGGCCACCTGATGAGAAGAGCTAACTCATTAGAAAAGACCTTGATGCTGGGAAAGATTGAAGGCACGAGAAGGTGGTGACAGAGAATGAGATGGTTGGATGGCATCACTGACTCAATGGACATGAGTTTGAACAAGCTCTGGGAGATGGTGAAGGACAGGGAGGCCTGGTGTGCTGCAGTCCATGGGGTCGCAAAGAACTGGACATGGCTGAGCAACACAACAACAATACCTGTTTAGTGATTCTAGTAGCCAATATGTATTGAGTGGCTGCTCTGTTCTAGGCACTGTTTTAGACCCTTGACATGTGTTTATTCATTTAATCCTCTCAACAGTCCTATGCAATATGTTATTGTTGCTGTTATCCGTGACAGAGCCAGGATTTAAGTCCATATATTTATGTCTGGAGCCTCTAAGCTTGACCTTGATGCTAGATTAATTCAGAAATGAAGCAAATTCTTCCTCTGAGGCCACGCAGAATTGATAAAACAGCTTTCCTCCTAAGTTGGTGGCTCCTGGCTTGCTGTCTCTGGTTCCTCATATGACAGAGCTTCAGTTTGGCAATATTCCTCTTTAAAGTGAGACAGCTCGATCTAATCGAAGTCTTAACACTCCCAATGCATGCAATACTTCTTCAGGCTAAGATATACTGTCTGCAAGCTTTCAGTCCATATATCATGTCCTTGGGGAAGCTTTCCTTGACCCCTTGTCTGCCGTAGGAAGCCTTATTATGAGGCTCTGGTGGGACCACAAAGCTTTCTTTCTTAGAATTAACACTCTTCAATTCAATAATTAATAGCCCCAAACTGACACAATATTGTAAATCAACTATACTTGTAAATCAACTATAAAATACACTAAAATATTAAAAAAATAATAATCCATATACTTTGCCTTTAATAACACAAGGAGGAGTGGTACCATCCATTTTCAATAGTTTTACTATTAACTGTTCAATCCCACACAAAAGCACAAAGAAATTCACAAAAACCCCTGATTCAGTTAGGTTTGAGCTGTATATCCCAATTACATGGTGTCCATGGAACAAAATACATGAATGACTCCAATACTTTTTTTTTTTTCCAATTCCTCTCCAGCTACTCAACAGATGCGGAGCCCTCATTCTGGGTTTTCTGATAGGAAATAAACCCTTTGGACTTTATCCTTTCCTCCACGTCCACTTTATATCCAGCTACTTCAATGTATGATTCTGGAAAATCTGCATTCTCCCTGTATTAAACATACCCCATCTTTCTGCGTCTAGGACTAGGTTCTTGTGATTGCTCTCCACCCACATTCTCCTCTCTCCTCATTCTGTCTGCTGTTTTCACAGAAGATCTGTGAAATCCTCAAGCAGCTAATCCGCATCTTTTCTAGAGCACCGCAGCGGGTTATTCCATCACTTGTGTCTCAGCCTCTCTACACTAGACCTCCTTTCTCTGACCCTTGCACTGCCTCCCTTCAGTTAGTTCATCATCTCTGGGAGGGACTGTTGCGGCCGTAGCCCAGCTGCTGGCTGACCTCATCTCTGGGGTCCTTCACATGGCTGCATTTCCTGTGGAAAATCATCCAGGGGCTCCCTGGTTGGCATTTAACACGTTTTGTTTTCAGTCCTCAGGCACATCTGCCAGGCATCTTTACATTTTCAGTCTGAAGGTCATTCTTCTGATACAGAAGATAGAGCAAAATAGGAGCTGAGTACTTCTATTTTCTCTTTGTCTTGTTAACATTACATCATAATCTCTTAGAAATGTGACTAACAGTTCCATGTTCTCATTTGCTCCTTACACATTGCGGAAAGTAATTTTTTGTTGTCTTTTTTCCCCTAGCGAAATTGACCTTATCTTTTACTTTATCCTTTATGACACTTTTCTTCTAGGTTTGTGCTATTGCATTGCTTTTGTTCCTGGCTACAGGTTCTTTGATCTTTCAGACATGCCTTTAAAAATCTGAGCTCTGTGCCACCATAATTGATTTCTATAGTTTTTCTTCCATATGTGACTTACTTTTTTTATTGCAGTTAGATTATAGTTATAATTTTATTTCTACTCCTTCGGGACCTATCTACACCCTTTTAGAAAACCTCTGGTCATGAGACCAAGCATATATGTTCTTTGAACTTTTTGAAATTTGCTTTTCCGTAGTCTTGGATGCCTGTCAGACATGATGAACATTCCTGGCTTTTGCTCATTTGAGTTCTGAGAAGCTCTCATTTTCTCCAAAGGTTCGCAACACTTCATTCTAAACCTGCCCTATCTTGAAGATTAGAATCAAGTTTAGAGGAACTGCGTCCTTCAGATCCAAGCTGACAATCTACACCTCTTGATCCCCTAAGTTGAAGATCCTTGTTCCCAGAGGCAGAGAAACTTCCCCGAATCCCACCCTGCCTGATGATGGTGAGTGAGCCTACCAAGCTTTGGCTCCTGTGCACAGGCTCTGGGAAAGAATGACAGAGGAGCAGGAGTGGTAGCAGCCTCAGGGGAGACACGCAGCCTCCACAGGAGGGGACGTCACCAGGTCAATCCCTCATCTAAAGCCACTGAGCTCTATCATCCCTTACTCAGAGGTGTGCCTCTGCAGGTACGACGTGTAGGTGGTAAAGCAGAGGTGGTAAGGGATCTAACGTGGGGGAAACAGGAAACAGTAGAGTTGGGGAGGTGGGGAGTAACAGCTATTGAAACTCCACTGTGTGCCACTGTGCTAGGCACTTACAGACAGTTGTCATTTATTCCTCCCAGTACCTCCCAGTAAATTTATACACGTGGAAAATGAAACGCATTAAAAAAAGGTGACTGTCTTCTCTAAGTCATAGGGCAGGGAATGCAGAAGCCAGGAATTAAACCTAGATCTGAGGATGAGAGGATAATAGAACAAAACTAAAAAAAAGAAAATTAACAATTTATTGCCTATATATATTAAAAAGTAATATCCTTATAAAGGAGATATATGTACAAATCAATATCTATTACAGTAAGCTTCAAGACAAATATCTGCTTTGTTGCACATTAGTAATAATTTTGATGGATATAACTTGAATTTTTATTATATCCACTTTCTTGAAAAATGTAACCTTTATTTCAATATTTTTCCTAGGCAGAGGTTTTTTTTTTTTTGCTTGTTGTTTGTTTTAAAGTCTACTGGTGAAATTTCTTGTCAAAATAAAAGGAAAATGAAATTACACCACAGTGGTGGTTTCATAATTTGTAGTCCTTAAAGGAACATCAGCCACATATATAAATGTTCTTTGAAAAGTCTCTTTTAGATGTTAATGGAAGAATTGATTTTCACCTCTGTCTCTTTTATAACATCTATTTACCATGCTGCCTCATCTCCATTCTGTGTTCTGCTCTCTCAAGTGTCAGTGTTAGAGACAAGGGCTAAAACCAAGGTGACTAAGCAGGTGTCAAGCCAGTTGCAGAAACAGAGAGAAGACTTAACAAATGGCACAGGTCTTCCAAGTCAATGGACCCTGTCTCCCCTAATTTCATTATCAATTCACCACAAGAACCTGACAGAGTCAGTATGCTAAGTCAAATTCAAAAGCTCAAGAATGAAAGGGGGGAAAAATCCAATCTCAGAGTCAGGTAGAAACATCATATTTCAGAGAAAAATCTTTAGTATTGATTTATAGCTACAGACTCTAGTCTAATGGTTTCCTCTTTAAATTAAGACTACGAATGATTTCCCATCCTGAAATTAATAATCCAAAAGCTGCACAAATTCAAAAAAGGCACTGACTGTCATACTTCAACCAGGAAGTACCAATAAGTGGATGCCCAGCCTGTTCCCATCAGCGACTGTGGTTGCTGACACACCATGGCATCTTGAGAATCATACGCATACTTGGGTTGCCAAGAGACCATAAATTTGAGACGGAACATCCTCTTTGTTGAGGCTTCTGTACATGCAATCCAACTGCTCTCTGATAAACACAGTTGTCTGGGAGAGAAGTTCCTGCCTAAGTAGTTTAGAGACTTGTGCTCATGGAAGAGGTGACACAGACCCCACGTGGAGACAAGTCAGGCAGTCTCAGGCCTGTCCAAGGCATCGAAAGTTCCAGAGGAAACCCTGTCTCCCAGGTTAGCCGCAGTGACTTGAAACAGAACTGAAACCAGAAAAAAAAGGAAACAGTTGTTTGTGGGGAACAGGAAATGTATATTAAGAGGAAACTGACATAGAGTCATTTTTGGTACTGAGAATTTTAATTTACCCTGTGCTATTGCTTGCACTTTATAAACGATGTTAAATTATTTTTAAAAGAATGTGGGAGTATGAATAAATAAGTGAAGTCTCTTTAGAACATTTTAAGATTCAGAAACCTCATTTGTTCCCTAAAAGAAAAAAAGAGCAGCTTATATTCCTAGTTAATTTAATTACCTGTGTTTTTAGTAAATGGATTGTATCAAACTATCAGAGTTTTTTGCAGCTACTTTGGAATTTGTTTTTGGGTGTAGGTCTACCAGTTTCATTGTGCATACATTAAAGAAATTCAAATTTTAAAATGCATGCTCCTTCAGCCTTCTGTATATATCTGTTATGGCATCTTTCTGTTTGAACTGTAATGAGTCATTCATGTTGTCTTGCCCACCAGACTATTCCTGGTGGGATCACAAAGTCCCCAGCATCTGCAACAGGGTTCCTCCAACAGAGCAGACTTACAGTAGATACTATCTGGGGCTTAATATTAAATAACACAACGTAATCAGTTTGCAGAATAGTTACAAGAATTAAATGAGATAACATAAAAATCTAATATGTTTCTAAATCACAATAGGAACTCAACAGTTAATTCTCTACCCCCTTCTTGGGACTAAAGAAAAAATATTCTTTAATTTTTAAACCACTGTAGAATACTAAATACTAATTTCCACTTAATAAGAAATATGTACTCTTTAGAACTTGTTTAGCTCATAAAAATAACCATATTTTGCATATTTAGAAATTTAAGGCCCATGTGGATGGATGGGAACAGAAAACACTGGGAAACAAAGTTTGGCTTCCTTCACAGTGCTTCATGAGGAAAATGGCCTTAGCAAACTGATGGTCTCCATTTTCGTACAATCTCTTATCAGTTCCTGGAACTAATTTGGATCTTTTGTCCCTCTTGGATGAACCCTTAGGCCCCAAGTCAATATTTCCGCAGACTGAGTCACTCATTGCTCTGCACAAATCCTCTGGGTGAGACATCTTCTGGACTCTCCTACCCCAGAATTACCTGGCATTTGCATCTTGCAAACAGACAGGCTCTTTGCTCAAAAGCTGGGCTGCTGAGGAATAGCTTCACAGGTGTTAAATGGAGAGGAAAGCTTTGTGGAAGAAAGTACAGTATAGATGGAGGGAGGGATGGGCCCTGTGCACTGAAAAGGTTTTTAGCCAGTTGTTAAGGACAAGCTATGACTTTGGCCTTCTAGGAAGAACAATTTCCCATATATAGTATAAATCAAGGTTTGCCAGACAATTTATGCTGGTTAAAAAATATCCTGTATGAAGCAAAGGTGAAAGAGAGTAATTTCTATGTCCCCAAGTGGTCTGGTTTATTCTTGTGAAAATGACCATTAGGCTACACTGAACTGCCTCTGTGGTTGGGTTCCATCAGGCCATTTACTGTCGTTCCCTCGCTAAGTTGTGTCTAACTCTTTGTGACCCCATGGACTGCAGGGCTTCAGCCTTCTTTGTCTTCCACTATTTCCTAGAGTTTGCTTAAATCCAGGTCCATTGTGTCAGTGATGCTATCTAACCATCTCTTCCTCTGTGGCCCCCTTCTCCTTTTGGCTTCGCTCTTTCCCAGGGAAAAGAGTCAGCTCTTCACATCAGCTGGCCAAAGTATTGGAGCTTCAGCTTCATTATAAGTCCTTCCAGTATTCAGGGTTACTTTCCTTTAGGATTGACCGGTTTGATACCCTTGCAGTCTAAGGGACTCTCAAGAGTCTGCTCCAACACCACAATCTGAAAGCATCAGTTCTTTGGTGCTCAGTCTTCTTTATGATCCAGTTCTCACATCTGGGCTTCCCTGGTGGCTCAGGCGGTAAAGCGTCTGTCTGCCTGTAATGTGGGAGACCTGGGTTCAGTCCCTGGGTTGGGAAGATCCCCTGGAGAAGGAAATGGCAACCCACTCCAGTACTCTTGCCTGGAAAATTCCACGGGCTGAGGAGCCTGGTAGGCTACAGTACATGGGGTCACAAAGAGTTGGACACGATTGAGTGACTTCACTTTTCTCACATCTGTACATGACTACAGGAAAAACCATAGCTTTGATTATATGGACCTTTGTTGGCAAAGTGATGTCTCTGTTTTTTTAATACACCATCTAGGTGTATCATAGCTTCCCTTCCAAAGAGCAAGCGACTTTTAATTTTATGGCTGCAGTCACTGTCCACAGTGATTTTGGAACCCAAGAAAATAAAATCTGTTACTGCTTCCACTTTTTCCGTTTCAATTTGCCATGAAGTGATGGAACCAGATGCCATAATCTCATTTTTTTTCAATGTTGAATTTTAAGCAAGCTTTTTCCACTCTCCTTTTTCACCCTCATCAAGAGGCTCTTTAGTTCCTCTTCACTTTCTGCCATCAGACCATAACTAACTACAAAAGAGTGAACAAAGGATATCCCTCTCTGGGAAAAAAAATGTCTATCATGTCAATGATTTCTAAACACATCTTTCTCCATCAGCATTTTAATCTCTTTAAATCGCTAGTGAGAAGGTCTTTAGCACATCCAGTTAGTGATTCTTAGTTCTTGGGTTGTAATTCAAAGGGCAGTAGTGCCTCTGATTGCTCAGAAGAGACTTTGGAAAGGACACCTACAATGTGATTTAAAAATAAACAGCATCTTTTTACTGTGGTTTCTGTCTGGTATTGAGACGTATCTGTCAGCGGGCTGACTGATGAGAACAGCATGAAGCTGACTTCTAAGGGGAACGGAACAACTTTCTGTTGAATTCTCCTTTTCTGTGTCAACAAAACTCTCTGGTCATCTACAGTTCTTCATTTCAAGAAATGGGACACATTTGAGACTTTGCGGTTTTCGGAGAAACCAGAAAAGAAATGAGTCTGAGAATGCGAGTCAGGCACCAGCACTGATCCCCTCATGGGCCTTAGGGTTTTCATTAATGAGGCAATGACTCCACAGGACAGTGCTCCACTATGACTCTGAATGAAAGGTTCTAAACAATTTTGGCCTCTGCAGTAGCCAATCCAAAGCCTGATAGTGGACCATACTGAAATGAACATTTCTCAGCCCCACTCTGCACCTCAGAAACATCAGGGGCCATATAAAAGAAAAAGAGAAAGAAGGGAAAGGAAAGGAAGAGAATAGTATACATGTGATGAAAAAATGCAAACCAAGCAAAAAAGTGCACAGTGAAATAATCTTCTCTCCCAACTCAGTCTTCAGTGTTCCAAGCTCCAATTCTCTTTCATCTGGGATTCAAAAATATATAGATTCCCAGTCCTGAGTCAGTATCTCAGGCAGGTATATGTTTAATACACTGCCCAGATGATCTTGTTGCTCAGTCAGAGTAAGAAACACTGACCTTGACAGTGATCATGATCACACTTCGAGGATCTCCTGCTGTAGTGGTACATGCTTATGAAGCACGGGCTTAGACATCAATTGAGAGCAGAGGACATCAGAATCTTGCATGCACTTGTTAGGGAGAGGAGGTTTTGCGGTATTTGTTTAAGAAGTAGTATAGTATAGTTCAAACAAAACAACACAACAATAAAGTAAACCTTCTGCCTGGGACTTAAGGAAAAAAATCCAGGACTTCCCTGGTGGTACAGTGGATAAGAATCCACCTGCCGATTCAGGGGACATGGGTTCAATCCATGGTCCAGAAAGATTCCACATACCGCAGGGCAACTAAGCCCGTGGGCCACAACTCCTGAGCCCGCATGTTCCAACTACTGAAGTCCATGCACCTAGATGCTTGCTTTGTGACAACAGAAGGGACTGCAATGAATAGCCCCTACTTGCTGCAACTAGGGAAAGCCCTCTCAAAGCAGTGAAGACCCAGCACAACCAAAAATAAATAAGGTTTGTTTTTTTTTTAAGTCCAGATCTGACTTTGCCAGTAACTCCCTATGTGACTGGCTCTTAGAAATTTGTACATTTCACTCTTCTAATTATTTATAGGTTGGTGGCCTACCCTGGACTTATTCATACTTTTTTCTTCTTGATCAATTTTAGTTTTTGTTCAAGTATCTAAGCCCTCGACAAAAGCCAACTCCTGCAGAGCACAGGGCAAAGCCTGACTGGTCCTTCCCTCTTTAGGAATGAGTATGTGACCCAAATCCAGTTAATCTAAAGTGAAGACAGAATGATGAGAGGCTTCTGAACTGTGAGAAGCCTTTTAATAGGTGGGAGCAAAGCTGACTCCATGCTGGATCTGTTTGTTTTACTCTAACCTGTGCACTGCGATCTGTGCTTAGTCATGCTGGCTCTGCACCTTTCCTAAAAGAACGTTGTCTATAGCCTGAAATATACAGGACAGCCCATTCTCAAGGCTCTGACCTTTAAGAATCCATTCATTCAGAGGCAAAAAGTTGCAGAAGAGAGAATAACGCTTGTTTTGTTGGAAGTTTACAGGAACATCGGGACCTGATCTATGTGATTAACAGCAAGAACAAAGGATTCCAACACCAAGAAGTTTGCAAGAACTAACCATGCCCCTCTCTCATCTTGTTTTTCAATATGCTTTGCTGAAACTCTGGGGGAGTTCAGGGTTTGGGGGGGCACTAGCTACTGAGCCACTATCCTCTTATACGGCCCTGCAATAAACCTTTCTCTGCTCCAAATTCCAGTTTGTTTGGCCTTACCAAGCATCAGGCACAAGGACTTGCACTGGATAATAGCCTCTTCCTCTTTCCCCTAACTGTGAACATATTTCTGATGGCTACTATGACCATTCTGTGGAGTGAGCCCTGGTGATGAAATGATACTTAGTCAGCAGAGTAGAAAGTCTAGAAAACATAGATCCAGGTCAATACATTGAACCACAGAATCCAACAATGCTGAAGCCCTCACTCTATCCAGACTTCCCAATATATGAGCCAATAGTTTAAGCAATTGTGAGCTGAGTTTTCTGTTACCTGAAAATTTCCTAAGTAATCCATCTTCTTTCAGCCTAAATCTCTCACTCAAGGCCTTCATTACCTGCTCTCAGATAATTTTTATTAACTTCCTTACCTTGTCTTTATATCTTTTTCAGCTTTATGAACCTTAGATAACTTAGTGATTATTAACTTGCCATTTTTACCATTTATTCTCTGTCTCCTCTTGACCTGTCACAAATCAGCATTTAGAAGCACTTAAGTATATATAGATATTCACTGTGGAAGAATACTTTACCCAGTGACAAGTGGAGAGGGTACTTATGCTCAGATGGTCACCAGCTTTAGAAATCTAGGCGTGTCTGTAGGAGATATTACCAACATTCCTTTCTAACTCTGACTAAGAAAAGGACCATTTGAATCTTAATTCTAAACGAACAAAAGTAGATTATTCTCTTCATGTGGAATGTAAAGCTTTTTCATACTTGGGAAGGTGATTTTATAGGAATTCAGGGGAGAAGGGGAAGGAAGAAAGAAAGAGAGGGAGAAAAGAATAAACTTTTTTCTAATCTTAAATACCAGGATGCTTTCATATACAACTTCAGTTAAATCTTACAACAAGCCTGCAAGGTAGGTTTATTCCCACTTATATATGGGGCAACTGAAGTTTAGAGCAGTAATTTTCTCAAGGCTACTCAAGGGCATGTCAGAACCAGATTCACACCAAAGACTCTGCAATTCCAAAGCCATACATTTTCTATACCTTGAACATTTTAGGCCCCTTATCTACCCTCTAGAAAGGTCTCTGGACTTCTGGAATCCCCCAGACCATTTCGTTGCTGAGCAGGCGGCGGGCATCGCCTGGGCAGCCTTCTGGCACTGGGCTCCCTGGGCTCCCTCCCTGGATACTTTCTGTGCTCATCCTCAGGACCCTTGTGTCTGGCTGCCCTTCTCCCAGGTGACGGTGGTGAATTCAAGGTCGCTGAATAAATGGCTGATAATGAGGCTGTGCTCCTGTCATATATTTCCCTGGCTTGACTCCTCTGTGACGCTTTGGTGGCCTCGTGGTCATCATATGTGAAATAAGAGGCCTGGCTGTAGCCACCAACTGGTCTTGTGGATCTCTGCTATTTATTAGCCATTTACAGATACTTACTATGCTGTTTCTATTCTGCGTGCGTTCTCTGAAGCAATCTGTCCCAGCTCTTCGTGAGGCTTGCCATAGCACCCGGGTATCTACGTTTACAGTTCAGTTCAGTCGCTCAGTCATACCTGACTCTTTGCGACTTGAACTGCAGCACGCCAGGCCTCCCTGTCCATCACCAACTCCCAGAGTTTACCCAAACTCATGTCCATTGAGTCGGTGATGTCATCTAACCATTTCATCCTCCATCTTGCCCTTCCCCTTCTGCCTTCAATCTTTCCCAACATCAGGATCTTTTGAAATGAGTCAGCTCTTCGCATTAGGTGGGCAACATATTAGAGTTTCAGCTTCAACATCAGGCTTGGAATATGAGGACACGTTCAGCAGACTGGGACTGCCCCTTTTCCAGCATTATCCACAATCATTATGTCAGAGCAGCGTGATAAAACGGAGAGAGAATGGACGGGAAGAAATGTTGCAAGAAGGAAAGGAAAAAAAAAGGGAGAGAGGAAGAGCTGGACTGGCTGCACTGATGGAAATGCTGATAAGATTTGTACAAATTCTACCTGCAGAGAGATTGCTATGGCTTAGTAATGTTGATATCAACACTTCTAAAAACTATATTTAGAGAATAGCTTAAGAAGATCAGAAATCAACACAAAGACACTGCCAAAAGTTCTTCTTTGGTGTGCTGATGGTCATTCTTCTTACTGAAGCAACTAACCGAAGAGAATCCTAATGGCCTGGTCCCTCCTCCCATTCCACCACCTCCTGTAATTTGAGGGGAAAGGAGGAAGGAAAAACAGATTCCCACATTTTGTGATAGTTTCTTGTCTGTCAGGAATTTTCATATTTAAACTTCAATTGTTCATCACAAAAACCTCTTCAATGAGGGTAGATGGAAATTATTATCTGTTGTTGTTGTTTTTTTTTTTTTAATAGGTAACTGAGGTTTAGACAATTTCAGTCATGTTTCCCATCATCACTACCGAGTGACTAAATGGAGTTCTCAACTTGCTCTTGTATCAGTTTCTTTATAATTTAATCCACACAGCATTTGTATGAAGTATATACCATTCTCTAACAGTTCCAGAGGCCAGACTGTCAAACCAAGGTGTCAGCAGGGTCATGTTCCTTTCAAAGGCTCTGGGGGAGAATCCTTCCTTGCCTCTTCTAGCTCCTGGTGGTTCCTGGTGTTTCTTGGCTGGTGGTAGCATAACTCTGATCTCTGCCTCTGTTTTCCTATGGCTGTCTTCCCTGTGTCTCTGTGTGTCTTTTTCTATCCCTTTAAGGACTCTTTCATTGCATTTAGGGCCTACCCTAATCCACTAGAATCTCATTTTGATTCTTCCCTTAACTATTTCTACAAGGACTTTATTTCCAAATACCACAATCTGAGGTTCTGGGTGGACATGCATTTTTGAGGGACACTACTCATTATAGCAGGTCAGGAAACAGGATGCTTAAGATCACACAGTGGGACTTCCCTGGTGGTCCAGTGGTTAAGACTTCATGCTCCCAGTGCAGGGGGCCCAGGTTTGATCCCTGGTCAGGGAATTAGATTTCACATGCTGCAAACTAAAAAAAATCCTGCATGCTACAACTAACACCTGGCACAGCCAAAGAAATACATATTAAAGAAAGAAAATCACACAGCTCTATGGGCTTAAGATCTGGGTACCAATTACACTTATTTAATACCAAGTCTTGTTTATAAGAATTTTAGAGGCAACCTTTAGTGGTTCACATAGTTAAGTGGTAGACTTTGTGAGGGGGTCAAGGGCTTGTAATAGCAGGTAGAAAGGAAAGCAGGAGAAACAATTTATTGCACTGAATGTCGCTCTGTTTGCGGTCCCCTGCCTAAGAGGTGTGGTGGTGTAGAAACTACAAAAGCCACATGAACATTTTTGGTGACGAGCTGGAACAGAAGAACCCTCTCTTAAGGGCTCTGCTGGACAAGAATGGATAAGGTGAGAGCATGCCNCCTCCCTGTCCATCACCAACTCCCAGAGTTTACCCAAACTCATGTCCATTGAGTCGGTGATGTCATCTAACCATTTCATCCTCCATCTTGCCCTTCCCCTTCTGCCTTCAATCTTTCCCAACATCAGGATCTTTTCAAATGAGTCAGCTCTTCGCATTAGGTGGGCAACATATTAGAGTTTCAGCTTCAACATCAGGCTTGGAATATGAGGACACGTTCAGCAGACTGGGACTGCCCCTTTTCCAGCATTATCCACAATCATTATGTCAGAGCAGCGTGATAAAACGGAGAGAGAATGGACGGGAAGAAATGTTGCAAGAAGGAAAGGAAAAAAAAAGGGAGAGAGGAAGAGCTGGACTGGCTGCACTGATGGAAATGCTGATAAGATTTGTACAAATTCTACCTGCAGAGAGATTGCTATGGCTTAGTAATGTTGATATCAACACTTCTAAAAACTATATTTAGAGAATAGCTTAAGAAGATCAGAAATCAACACAAAGACACTGCCAAAAGTTCTTCTTTGGTGTGCTGATGGTCATTCTTCTTACTGAAGCAACTAACCGAAGAGAATCCTAATGGCCTGGTCCCTCCTCCCATTCCACCACCTCCTGTAATTTGAGGGGAAAGGAGGAAGGAAAAACAGATTCCCACATTTTGTGATAGTTTCTTGTCTGTCAGGAATTTTCATATTTAAACTTCAATTGTTCATCACAAAAACCTCTTCAATGAGGGTAGATGGAAATTATTATCTGTTTTTTTTTTTTTTTTTAATAGGTAACTGAGGTTTAGACAATTTCAGTCATGTTTCCCATCATCACTACCGAGTGACTAAATGGAGTTCTCAACTTGCTCTTGTATCAGTTTCTTTATAATTTAATCCACACAGCATTTGTATGAAGTATATACCATTCTCTAACAGTTCCAGAGGCCAGACTGTCAAACCAAGGTGTCAGCAGGGTCATGTTCCTTTCAAAGGCTCTGGGGGAGAATCCTTCCTTGCCTCTTCTAGCTCCTGGTGGTTCCTGGTGTTTCTTGGCTGGTGGTAGCATAACTCTGATCTCTGCCTCTGTTTTCCTATGGCTGTCTTCCCTGTGTCTCTGTGTGTCTTTTTCTATCCCTTTAAGGACTCTTTCATTGCATTTAGGGCCTACCCTAATCCACTAGAATCTCATTTTGATTCTTCCCTTAACTATTTCTACAAGGACTTTATTTCCAAATACCACAATCTGAGGTTCTGGGTGGACATGCATTTTTGAGGGACACTACTCATTATAGCAGGTCAGGAAACAGGATGCTTAAGATCACACAGTGGGACTTCCCTGGTGGTCCAGTGGTTAAGACTTCATGCTCCCAGTGCAGGGGGCCCAGGTTTGATCCCTGGTCAGGGAATTAGATTTCACATGCTGCAAACTAAAAAAAGTCCTGCATGCTACAACTAACACCTGGCACAGCCAAAGAAATACATATTAAAGAAAGAAAATCACACAGCTCTATGGGCTTAAGATCTGGGTACCAATTACACTTATTTAATACCAAGTCTTGTTTATAAGAATTTTAGAGGCAACCTTTAGTGGTTCACATAGTTAAGTGGTAGACTTTGTGAGGGGGTCAAGGGCTTGTAATAGCAGGTAGAAAGGAAAGCAGGAGAAACAATTTATTGCACTGAATGTCGCTCTGTTTGCGGTCCCCTGCCTAAGAGGTGTGGTGGTGTAGAAACTACAAAAGCCACATGAACATTTTTGGTGACGAGCTGGAACAGAAGAACCCTCTCTTAAGGGCTCTGCTGGACAAGAATGGATAAGGTGAGAGCATGCCACATGGACCATCCCCTGGTGTGAAGAATGACAAGGCAGAACAACAAAGATGACAGCGACCAGCTCTCTGATGACAGAGAAATTAATGCTCAGACAACAAAAAGAAAAGCTCCCAAGAATTTACAGGCTCTTTAAGTGACAGTAGGAGATTTTCAAAGGCCTTAATTAAAACTACATTCTTGGATGTTCTTAAGTGCTTGAAAAGTATAACAATAAACATTAGGAATTGCTTTTTTGGGTGTGCTTCTTTAGTTGAGATACATCTGAAAAAGTGGTCTAAGTCTGGTCATGGACTTATAAACATGATATAAAGATTAAATGGTGTGTGTTTAGTCACTAAGGTGTATCTGACTCTTTGAGACCCCATGGACTGTAGTCTGCCAGGCTCTTCTGTCTGTGGAATTAGCCCAGGCAAGAATACAGGTGTGGTTTGCCGTTTCCTTCTTTACGGGATCTTCCCAACTGAGGGATCCAACCTGTGTCTCCTACATGGGCAGGTAGGTTCTTTACCCCTGAGCCACCAGGGAAGACCCAAGGATAAAGTAGTAAAAAATTCAGAACATTGTGTTGGAGGTTTTATATCTTCTACATATTATACAATTCTTGAGGCAGAGGAGAGGGGGAAGCATGATTCCAGTCAGTTCAGTTCAGTCACTCAGTCGTGTCCGACTCTTTGCAAACCCATGGACTGCAGCACGCCAGGCTTCCCTGTCCATCAGCAAGTCTGGGAGCTTGCTCAAACTCATGTCCATCGAGTCAGCAATGCCGACTCGATGGACATGACTTGAATATTAGGAGGTAAAAAGATCAAGGAAAAGTCAGAAATAGGGGAGAGTTTGGGCACCCAAGTAATCTAGTGAATGAAAAGTGCAGACAAGAAATCTAATAACTTGGAAATCAGATTTACAGTGGTGGGTGAATTAAATCTAAACTTCAAAAGCAGTCTTTAGACTCTCTTAGTAAATAGACTTTTCTTTGACTTCCTCATACACTTCCTTCTCTTGATAAACTGCAACATTTTTATTATAGAATGGTTAAGTGCTCCATTTGGGGCATCCACTACTAGGCAGGTCATTGAAATCAAACAAAATGAACATTAATGCACTTATTTCAAAAGAGGAGGATGAGGGCCTCATGGATATGTCTACTTGTGAAGCTAAGAGGGAAAATATGTTTTTCCTTAAGACTGTTACTTCAACAAAGAAGAAACTAGATTATCAATTGAAAGTCTGAGTTCATCTAAGTAGCATGAAGTATGAGAATTCATTTTGTCCTTTTTGTACTCTATCTCTGACTGTGCCCAGCCATTGCTGGAGATTTCTGAGTGTCTTGAAATGTTCTTAGTGTTTTGAAAATGGTGCTGAATTGTTTTCCTTGCAACAGATTTAACAAGTGACGAATGGAGCTTTTTTTTTTTTTCCCTCTCATTTTTAGACATAATCTGGCCATCATGTTTAAAAGAAAGATAAACAAAATGTCAGGAACACTTACAAAAGAACACTAAAACAGAGAGGCAAAGCGTGGCAGGACACAGAACGCATGGATATTGTCATACAGATTGCAGCCGCTGCTCCAGTGGCTGATACAGTGGTACTGAGTTTTCGCTCATGCAGTGACTGATATCGAACTCACTTCAAATAGCCCCGACAGGGGAGAGGCAGAAAAGAAGTACCTTTCCTTTTTTCTTCTGCCACATGTGGTAAGACATAGAGCCCTTCTCATCACCACAGTCATCTGTTTCCAGAGAGGTTAAGAATGTGAGTGGGAGAATAAATGCTGAGCATCCCAAATTACCTTGTTCTCTGGGAGACTTCATCAAAACCCAACAGAATCTGTATGGATACTTCAGAATCTGCCTGTTCTAAGCACCCGCAGATGTTTTCTCTTGGCACAGATAATAAGGATCTAGGATTAAATGTTACCATTTAATAATTAATACCATTCAAACTCTGTCCCTTCTGTTGAAAGTTGGCACTGGGGCATAACTGCTGATGTGCTGACATCCTGCCTGCTGATTTCCATGTTATTGTAACATTATATTCAGGATAAAAGTACTTTAATTTCCCAAGATGTAATAATTGTAGTTTTCATAAACCAGACCGTATGTTGGATTCTGTTCACAAATCCGCAGTTTGTAATACTTATATATAAAAACTGGCAATTGGTTTCCTTCAAAAAAATTAAGGATATAGATTCTCTAACATCCTCCTGAATATTTCAATTGTGAAATCTCTATGCTTTTTTCATGCATATAAGAGCACAGTACACAGAATTATATAAGACAATGCCTGTTTGTGAACTTGGAATTATCTTCCTCTTCCTTTAAATCACACTACACATCTAGAAAATGGTAACATTTGGGAAATCTGAGTAAGAGGTATCCAGGTAATCTCTGTAGTATTCTCTCTCAACTCTCCTGTAATTCTGAAATTATGTCCGTGAAATAGTAAAAAAAAACCCAACTGGAACTATATCTGAACTAGCTTGACACACTCTTTTTAAATAAGCTGAATCTTCTGTTTTATCTCCAAAGGGAGTAACTGAAGTAAATCCATCCTTTTGTATACAGAAAACATTTAGATTAAAGGTTCTACCCTAGTACCTATAGAAACATGAAGTAACAGATATGTTTGGTGTATAACTAACAAGGTCACAGGCTGTTCAGCTGCTGGAGCAAACTCGATTAAGACCGTGATAATCTTCTGAAAGATTGTAATTTATCTCCATTTGAAGGGCATTATCTTAGTTCTTCAGCTATCACAGGGAGCAAGGTTAACAAATATTCAGCGATGAATTTTTGAAAGCTGTAGTCAGATCTTGTTCTCTTAAACCCTTCTAAAGGGCTGTCAAAAGGCAGTGAAATAAAAATTGTCAGATCTGTACACAGATGTACTTAATGGCTGTTATCTGAGAAAGTGGTTTATGACTCATAGTCACTACCTTTACTTAAGCAATTTCTCGTTTGCCTTATATCGAAGACAATCTGTTCCCATTGCTCACGTGGGAGAGATTACCACAAAAGGCTCTTGTTTACTTCAAATAAGAAGCTATGAGACATAAAATCCACCCAGAGGGGATCTGTACTTTCAAAATAGTCTCATAATTTTGCTAAGGGTCAGTATTACCAAGAATCTTCTTACTAAATATACTTTACTTTAAACATGGATTTTGGAGCCTATAAATGGCCTTGGATATTTCAAGTGAGTTTCATTATTTTTAAGAAGGATGGGAGGAAGAACAAAAATTATTGAGCATCATCTATGTGCTAGAGGCCCTGCTTGGTAAACAGGTTATTCTCATTGAATTTTCACAACAACCCCACAAACTTTGTCCTCTTTACATCTTACAGATTTGCACATCTAAGCATGGAGAGATAAAGTTCACAGCACTTGTTCACAGAGTGAGTCACTGGGAACTGAATCAGGAAAAGATTCACTGAAAGGTCATATCTTTCTACTATATTCATACCTACAACTCTTTTTCAAATGTTTTGCATACTTTCTGCCTGGTCATGTGCCCAAGTGATTGATTTTTTTTTCCCCTCTATGTTGGGGCCAGTTTCTTTGAGGTGGAATATTGCTACGATGTAGACTTGGAAGAGGCATGAAAACCCTCAATAATACAGAGTAATATAGCCTCACATAGTTTCAAGAAGGGGAAGTGGGATAGGGCAGGCAGGGAGAGGAAAAACTGCTAAGTCCTCCCCAGTGTGTCATTTATTTAGAATGTGTTGTAACATTAGGACTCATTCTAACAGAGAAGAACAAACCTGATTCCATATTGGATCTAGGCCCTTAGCGCTAACCTTTGTGTTCTGCTAGCTGCGCTTAGTCATGCTGATTCTGTACTTTTTGTAAAAGACTGTTGCCTACACCCTGAAATGTACAGTGATAGTTCACCTCACTCCAGTACTCTTGCCTGGAAAATCCCATGGATGGAGGAGCCTGGTAGGCTGCAGTCCCTGGGGTTGCAAAGAGTCGGACACGCCTGAGCAACTTCACTTTCACTTTTCACTTTCATGCATTGGAGAAGGAAATGGCAGCCCAATCCAGTGTTCTTGCCTGGAGAATCCCAGGGACGGAGGAGCCTGGTGGGCTGCCCTCTATGGGGTCGCACAGAGTTGGACACAACTGAAGCAACTTAGCAGCAGCAGCAGTCCATTCTCAAGGCTCTCACCTTCAAAGGTATAACACTTTCCATTTTTATGGTGATTAAAAAGTTGCAGAACACAAAATAACAATTGTCTTCTTGGAGGTTTCTAAGAGCATTATGACCAGATCTACCAAGACAGCTACAGGAACAAAGGATTCCTGCACCAAGAACTTTATAACAGACAGTCACATCCCTTTCTTTTTTAGTATAAATTTAGAAGCCTGAATTGCAACGTGGGTAAGAAGGTTCTTTGGGACACTGGTCTACCATCTTCTTGGTCTGCTGGCTTTCTGAATGAAGTTGCTGTTCCTTGCCCCAACACCTCAGCTCTTGATTTATTGGACTGTTATATGGTGAGCAATATGGGCTTGGACTTGGTAACACCACTAGCTTTCAAATACTACTTTGTGAAAGTAAACTTGCCACTGATACACTTGAAGGTGATGGTAAGAGAAGAGGGATAAAACAAGGACAGTGCAAGAGAAATCCAATTCAACTTTCTATAAGAAGTGTTGTGGGCACATGCTTCATTTTCAGCTTCTTAGCTGTCCACAAAGGCTACCACATAATTAGGCCCAGTCCTCTCTGCAGAGGAAAGAGACTAGGAGGGCCTCACTTTTTTGATGGCCCTGGTATAATTTTCAAGATGAAGAAAGGCCAGAACAGGCTTAAAAACCTTAAAGTGTATTTAGAGACTTATATTTAATGCTTTTAATGTTCACATTTAATGCTTCTGCCTTCAAAATATTAAATGCATATGCTATTTATGCAACTCACCAGGATTAAAAATATATTTAGTCACAGGTGGTGTGGTCTAGTAATATGACATATGCTTAATGTGATGGTAACAGTCATATAACTGCATACATTTGTCAAAATTCACTAAATGAACCCTTAAAAACAGTGATTTAAAAAAAATATATAAAAACCGTCTTAATGGGCTGCCATCTTGTCAGTATATTCCTGTGACTGTATAACCTTATTTGAAGATACTGTTAAAAGCTTATATTTGACTCCTTCGAAGAGTGTGAAATCCAGGCAGGGTCTGATTGTTTTTCTGAAATGCAAAGAGTAGGAGGACTCATCTGGCTGATTTGGGATAGAAACCCAGTGCCTAGTAGAGTATCAGGCATGTGCTAGTGTGGGCGTCATTTTTGCTAACTGATGAAATACATGAACATCCCTGCTACTCCAGGAGGGCATAAGCCCTGGTGGCCCTGTTAGCTCCAGATCTTCTTGAACCAAAAGCACTCTACAAACCTGGGTGCCTCTCAGGGTCCTAAATATCTTTCAGGTACTGCTGGCACTGGTCATATATTGCTCAGGGCCATCTGGGGCTGTGCCCTCATGTACTTCCGGGGATCTTCCAGACAGTTTAGATCTTCTTTCATCCTAAGAGTAGTCATGGAAATGTTCTAGAGGCCCATCTTCTTGCCATCTAAGAACTGGATCATAATTTCACCAAATACAAATCATGTGTACCTTGAGCCTAGCCTGAAAAAATGAGGAGCAAAGTTGACCTACCTTGAAAAACATGTTTATTCCATCATTGTTCCTCCTGTTTAGACAGTAATGAAGAATTACTTTTGGGGTTCATTTTGTTTTACTTGCAGAGCTATAACTTTACAGTTAATTATTCCTTAAAACAAAGCTCAGGTCTTAAAAACAATGAAAAAATCTTACTATACCTGAAGTCAAGATTTTGACAAAAATAGATAACTTTCCTTTCGATTAGAGAAGTATTTATAGTGCCTCCTTCTTAGGAAGGATATTTCTATTCCTAGTTATGTATTTATATTACTATGTGAAAGTCATTTGAAGAAACAGCTGTATAAAACTAACAGACTATCACAAACATTAAGGGTTTCTCTAGCTATTTATATTTCAGTATGTAGATGTAGCAATATCATAACTACATCCTTGCACCTATGTACGTAAATACTATCAGTTAAGCTATATCAGTCCAGGAAATTGGCTGAAGTCTGTTTTCATCGGTCAACTAAAATTATGTGGGAATAGTGCTTTCCTCTATGAAATTTAGCCAACCTTAGAAATACTTTCATAAATGTTAATTGCCCACCACATTTCTAAAATCCTCTAAAGTCTCACCTCAATGATTTTGGCACTTAATCTCTGGAAAATATGTCCTGCTCTTTTTATATATCAGAGAGAGATATTTGCTCTGACTTTTCTCTGTTTCAGTCCCCGCATGATGATGGTGTTGGCCTAAGCCAACTCATTTACTGGTAGTTTCTCCATAGGGAGATATCACGGCCACCATGCAGGCTGGGAGCATTCCAACCAATGAAACCGACTGTTTCTAAGTACTGATTGTTTAGTTTTTAGGGGTTTGGTGAGTTGATTGTTAGTCATTCTTAAAAATTGTTATGTAAATTTACAGTTTAATGAATTGTAATGGAAAAGAGGTAATACATCAAAGTACCACTTCTGAATTATCTCCTATTAACTATCTTTTTGAGGTTACTTACAAATGATATGTCTGTAAGATGGAAATATAATGATGTGTTATTTCATCTTCTCAACTCTGTGTTCAGTGACATTGCCTGGCTAGCTTAAAATTGGCCATGACTGGAATCAATAAAATTATAATTTAGCAGCTACCTACCTGTTCCCTCCCCCACACACTCATCCTTTCCTGACCCTAAGAGTTGTTAAGCATCTATAAACACAGTAAGCAGCTTTATATTTAAAGTTAATTGGAGCAGGAAAAAAAAAAAGCCCAATGACTTTAACCTCTCCCACCATAACATAGGCATTATCATTACACAACCACACAGAAATTATCTGCCCATCCCTTCATTCATTCATTCATTCAATACATACTTAGTGCGGTTATATACAAAGCACTGTGCTAAACACTGTTGTGTGGAAGCAGATGTACATTACACAACTCAACAGAGAAATGCTTAGTAATGGAACGAATACGTGCTTTGGATTCAAAAGGACCTGGAGTCCGAACCCAACTATGTAGAATGACCCAGCTCAGGGCTTTCCCACAACTACTGGTTTTAGCATCGAAAGTCCTGCATTCCAGGAAACATTCTGCCCCCCAGGAAGTGATTTTGCCCTGGACAAATCAAAACATTTGATACTAAAACTGTGACACTTAATGGTTTTAAAAGCTTAGGCTACATACTTTATCTCTCTGAGCCTCAGTTTTCCCTTATATAGGGAAAAGAAAGCCAATTTTCAAGATTGGTATGAATATTAGAGTCATATGGGTATCCCATATAGGAGTGTGCCCATATATGTAGGCACTTAGGAAGACTTCTCACATGTGTAATATGCTCAGCAAGAGGTTTTCTGTTATTATTATTCACAATAAAATGCAGAGTAAAAAAGGTAAATAACTTTTTTTTGTAGGAGTTGAGATATAATTGTAAGTTCTAATTGAAGGTTTTAGAATGGGAAAATGAAAAGCAGTGTCTGATTTTGACCATTAGAATACAAACTGTTCTTACCCCATTATCAAACAGTATCCTGCCTTCTGAAGCTGCTCCATTATTTTCCAGAATTTGACATACTGATTTTCAGATCCTCTCCAACCTTACCATGAAAACCAGGCTCCTCCTCCACACCTCTGAGCTAACTGGCTCAGGGACTGCTGACCACCCCTCAGAGTAAAGCAGATATTTAAATTCCGGTCTCTGAAAACTGTCAATAAAATGGTGTGTTCAACTTGCATATTGGTGGAATAAAGTTCACTGGGAAAATGGAAGGTATAATACCTACACTGCAGATTTTCAGTGAGGTTTAAAAGATATGAAAAGTTCCCAAACATTAGTAGATACTCAAGAAATGCTAAATCTTGTTTCTACTTCTGCTCAATTGTTTTCCAAAGTCTAAGTAGCCAATAACATGTTAAGCATTGAGTATATTCTTGATATTGTTAAAATGTGAAAGCCTCTCATGTAATGATGTTATTAGGCTAGAAAACAAAGGTTCAAAATAAAGATCTTGAAAAGGAAAGAAACATAATGTTTTGTTCTAGGGAGATGAAGAACTCCACAGAAAGGCTGATTAAAATACCCACAGTGGGAATTTAAAACTATAAATGGAATGTAAGTAAAGCATCACTGTTGTTTGAAAGCCTTCTGCATATGTGGGTACAGACGAAATTTTGAATAAATGTTGAAGTAAGACACATATGCAAACATTCATCAATCTCACTGCTTCAAAATAAGGCTTATACTGTTCACCTCCTTCCTTCAAGGGAAATTACTCTTATTATTCTTATTTTGTGCTTGATACTACAAAATTCTGATAATAGACGCTGAAAGATCACTCTTACTTTGGGGAAAATGTGAGAAAATGGGATGAATCCTTGGAGAAAACCTTTGGTGACAAGTTTGCAGATCTGGTGCTTTAGCTATCCTCCAGGATGGCTTCCAGTGATGTTTACCTTCTGGTATTAACATACATCTTTCTGCAGGCCCCTCCCACTCTGAATCAGATCTGCTGTTTGGCCAAGAAGAACTGTACAAGTGACGGTGTGTGATTTCTAAACCTAAGTCATGCAAGAGGGGTTGCCAGATGAAATACTGTATGCCCAGTTAACTATGAATTTCAGAAACCAGCAAAAAATTACGTTTCTCCCCAATATTGTATGTACCATATTAACACTATACAATTATCTATTGCTTATCTGAAATATAAATTTAATTGGGTATCATGTATCTTTATTTGATGAGTCTGGCAATCCTTCTCTGGGGGGCATTTTATCTTCCATGTTCTTCTCTAGGATTGTTCATCATCTCATGAGAATCTTAAGCAGCCTGTGGGCCCATGTAAAGAGGAAATGAGGCCTCCTACCACTGGTCAGCGCCAACTTGCTGCCCAAGTCAGAAAGTCATCCTGGAACCATATTTTTGCTTCATCTATCTCTTTGCCTCATACTGCTCATTTCTGTATGTCCTTAGCTCAAGATTATGGGTTCCATTAAAACAGAGACATACTTGTATTTGATCTTTATTTTGTAAAAGGACCCAATACAGCACAGTGCAGGCGCTGGGCCGGTTTCAGTTTTTTTTAAAGAGAGTAAAACAGGGCTATGAGCCTCACTTTTGATATCTGTAGAATGGGATAAAAACAGCATCCGCCATATAGCATTGGGTGAAGAATGAATGAGTTAATAGTCTTGGAAATGTGCATGGCACATAAGAAGCTCTCAGCATACATGGGAAGAGTGTTCCTTTATGTCAGCATTTTACTTGTATCATAACTACCTGGAGGATTTGTTAAGACTCTGATTACCAGGCCCCAGTCCCCTTAGTTTCTGGTTCCAAGGGTCCTGGTGTGGCAGGCTGATGCTGATGCTGCTAATCTGGGGACTGAGCCACTGCTTTGGCTTCATGCTTTCAGTGACTGTGGCTATGCTGCATGAGCACCTTCTCTTTTCTCTTTATAAATGATTCGTGCTGGTGAGGCACAGACCTCAACCTAGGCAGAGCTGCCAAGAGTGTGGAGCCTGATTTCTCCTGACACAAGGAGGCACAGAAGTCTCTGGTTTATTTCTGCCTATAATCAATATCTCTAGACCGAGGGATGCTCTATACCAGCAGGTAGTCTGAAATAGTAGAAAGACAGCAGCCTCTGTTCTAAATTCAGAGATGCGTTCTGTTCAAAAACTGCCATTTTTGCAGATACCTGGACCTGGTCTCAGTCTGCCTGAAAGCAAAGTGCATACATCCAGCTGAAATCTTCACTATCCTCCAACGTGGGGAGAAATTTTATAGTAAATAGTAAACAATGCTGCAGTGAATCAGAAACAAACATTTTTTTGGTCTCCTAAGTGGCACAGGTCTAAAGCACTAAACAGACAAACCTAAAATTGTTCCCTGTCATCAACCCCCTTTCTAAGACACAAACTCATCTCCCAGAGTAATATAGGAAAGGAAAAACTTTCCTCCTACTCTCTTAGATTCTTTAAATGGGTCCTGTGAATTAAACTAAGAACGACAGAATAACAGGAGAAAAAGCATACAAATTTTGCCAACAGTTTTACATGTATGAGGACTTCACAAAAAAGAAATAAAAACCCTAGGTGGTGGTCAGACTCAGTGACTTTTTTTTTTTTCAGTGACTTATGTGTCATTTTAACAACGGACAATAAATTTTGGAGAATGATAGACAACAGATAAGAGGGATGCAGTTTGGGCTTCTAGGGGCAGTAAATTTGGGGAAGGTGACTAGGAATGTATGGTAGATAAGGATTGTTCTGTAAGATTTGTTATGCAGACTCAAATTGTCTGCAATGTTAAGAGTCAGAAATTTTTCATTTCAATATACTGTAAATAGCTATCTTTCAATTATTAATGTGTTAGAGCCTGCCTCCAATGCGGGAGACCCGGGTTTGATCCCTGGGTCGGAAAGATCCCCTGGAGAAGGAAATGGCAATCCACTCCAGTATTACTGCCTGGAAAATCCCATGGACGGAGAAGACTAGTAGGTTACAGTCCACGGGGTCGCAAAGAGTCGGATACGACTGAGCGACTTCACCAGAGCCTTTTCAGTGGTATATGGTCAACAAACTTTTCTTACTTCCATCCTTGATAATTTACACATCCATCTGCCATTCATTCAGACAGTACTTATGAAGCAACTTCTGTGTCTTTGTACACACAGTGATTATTTAATAGAGCCTATTTAATCTAAATTATAACAGGTCTCACTAAATACTTCTTATGACCATCAACTTTAACATTTTGTGTTTCTTGGCTTTAAAAATATAAGCCTAATTTCCAATATAGTAAGTAAAGTAAATTTCCCTTCATTGCCATCATTTCTTTAAGAAATAAGGTTTAAAAATGAAAATCTTTGTTCTTAGCAATTATTTATTGTTTGGAAAAGAAAAAACGAGGAACTTCTACAAGGAAAACCAAAAATGTAACTGATGAAAGTAGAGAGAAATCTAAATTATGATTTATACTATTTATGAAAATGACCGCTTTATGAAATGAAGTTTGGTAATCTTTCAATGAATACAGTAATTTAAGCAAATTTTGCATTAAGAATGAATCATAGTAAGAATTTTCTATTGTGACATTGTAAGATTTTAATGGCATTTGTTTTAAAGCAAGTCTGAATAGAATTGGTCAAGTGCCAAAGTTGTTTGTGATGACAAACTGCTCACAAATTGTTTTGAAAGAAAATACTAAGTACCAGTTTTTTGCTTTTGAAACAAGTTTGTGTAAGTATTAGACATAGTCCAGTATCTATAAGTCATCTTCTCTGATCATAAACTTAAAAAAAAATTCACTTTTCTAGTTTATGCTTTTCAGATCTTTCTAAATTTTCTAACTATGTTCTTTGTGGCAGCAAAGAGTTGAGTCATATATTATTACTATTTTTTATTTGTTTAGGCTGTAATATGTGGCATGCGGGATCTTAATTCCCCAACCAAAAATTGAACCTCTGTTCCCTGCACTGGGACCTGGGAGTCTTAACCACTAGACAGACAGGGAAGTTCAGAGTTATGCATTATTTCTGTTACTGAAACATCACTCCTTCACATGCTTTTATTATATAAACATGCAATGCTTTGTTGATTGTTGTTGTGTAGTGGCTAAGTTTTGTCCGACTTTTTGCAACCCCCTGCCAGGCTCCCTTGTCCACAGGATTCTCCCGGCAAGAATATTGGAGTGGGTTGCCATTTCCTTCTCCAACTTTGTTGATTGGTTTAAGCTTTTTAGTTCTTCCCACTGGTAATAAAAATGTGATTTTTACTTCCTTGGGCTCCACATTGATTTAACAAAGATAACTGCTGTTAAAATTATAATTGCCTGCATTTCAAGTAATGTTATTTATAACATGATCACATAAAATCAATGAGAATGCAAATTAATATTTTCAATTTTCAAAAATGAGTAAGATGGCTGCCAATTTTCAAATAGCAAAACATGTATCTTCATTTGATTAAATAGTTCTAGAGTTCTATTTATGGACTGAAAACAAAGTAGAAAACCAAGGGAAGGAATCATTTATTCCTGAGGGCTTTAATTTTCCTTCTGATTTGTTGACTTACTTATTTTAAACTTGTAAACATGAACCATCTCCAGGGCTAACCCCAGGCTCTGATGCTTATATAATCTGGGGAACCTTTTTAGGAAAAAGGTCTAAGAAATATTTTATTTTTTCAAAATTTAAAGAAATAGATGATCTCCATAACACAAATTTAGGGCTCCTCACATTCCATCATGCAAGTGATGAGTTTGAAGTTTAAGCTTCATTCTCTTCACAGTAAATCCACCTCTGGACTTATATACACAGCAGAACCAGGACATCAAAAGTACATTATGGGGACTTCCCTGGTGATCCAGTGGCTAAGACTCTGTGCTCCTGATGTAGGGGGCCTGGATTTGATCCCTGGTCAGGGAGCTAGATCTCACATGCCGCAACTGAGACCAAGTACAAACAAAAATAAATAAATATTTTTAAAAAGTACAATGCGACTGACTCGTGTAAGGCTCGTGGAAGTGAGTTTTACTTTTTCAGTCCTGTGATGAGAAAAAAATCATATATCCATGTTAGTGGACTGGTAAAAGACCTTTGCTAAGCATATGGTAGAGAGCTTTGTGGGATCACCACATAACTGATTTGCTTGTATTTACCAAGAGGACTCCTTTGTGATTGACCACTATCATCTTTATTTTTTAAAACAATATAAAAAAAATTAAACAGCAGTTAATTTTCATTCTGTTATGTGAACATCATCTGAGATCTTCAACCTTTTTGGTTTTATCACAGAACAAACTACTTTATTTGATCACATTTATGGACAAATAAGTAATAATACAAGGTAATCTGTACTGTAGGCAAAGAAGAGAAAAACCAACACTTACTATAATCAGGATGAAAGAAAACCTTAAATCCTATGGGATGCAGAGATGTCACAGAAATGGTGGAACTATTTCAAAGCAAGGGTGGGCATCCGTTATAAGCAGCAGAGACCATTTCATTACAGATAGGAACGTCAATTTTCTATTCTAACCAGTAGAAAAGTTTCATTAAAATAGCAGGTTCCTGTGAAGGGACTCATGAATGACCATTTGAAGAGTTAAAGAAAGGCTACATTATTGTAAGAAAAGGCTGAGAAATTCACACTAAAATCTGAGTTTTAATGTCAATGGTTGTCAAAGCGTGGGCTTTAGACCAGTGTTTTCAGCTTCACCCCAGAATGCTTACATATGTAAGCTCTCAGTCCCCACCCCAGTCCCCTTGGATCTGAAACTCTGGGATGGGGCCCAGCAATCTGCTTTAACAAGTACCCGCTTTCGAGGTAGAGAACCAACACTCTAAATTACAAGGAGCCAAGGAAAGTTTCCGAAAGCAATGAAATGCTTATAATGTGGTGTTTCTGAAGATTAAGCTGGCATCTGTGGGTGAAATAGATTGGACAGAGAAAGGATTGGAGGCAGGAAAGTCTATTTTTTTTTAACATAATGTTTTAATCAACATAATATATATAAATTATAATAGCTACAGCTGAATTCCAAAGCTGTTCTTTGTCAGAGTTTTAGCATCTTCATTTTATGGTACCAACATATTACATTGTGGCAGTATACCTTAGTGAGCCCGCTTTAAATTATTTAACAATCAATTAAATGCTTCCATTTTATTATCGTAAAAGCTAATTTAATGACTTGTAGCTAGTAACTGGTAGGAGGAAACTCCATCTTTTACACAAAATACAATAAAAATTCAGCAACCTTATAAACACAAATCAGACAGATAGGAGGACCATTTTTATGTAATAAATTTGGGTGTTTTAAGGGAGTTTTAAAAGAGACTCTCCTTGCCTAGACATAATAACTTCAAATAAACATGTGTGAACTTGCAGTATTATAGGGTATTTAAGAGAGACCAGGGGTGGGGGAGAGGCTGAAGAGAGGAGGGCTAATGGCTATCCTGAGTGGTGAATGAGCAATCGAGGGAGCAGAAGAGTGACAGAAAAGAAGAGAATGCAGCCAGAAAGCATAAAAGAATATGCCTCAAAAGTCAGTCAGATCCATCAGCGGTTGGGTCCCTGTGACTCAGGACCTGATCCGGCTTTAAGCGCCGGGTAATGAGTACCACCTACGACAGCCCAGCTGCAGAGAACTTAGCTCCTGCGCCTCAGGGCGAAAAATGACTCTAATGCTGCTGGACGGCTGCCCTTTAAGTGTTTTCTTAAGTTTGAAATCTTGGCACTTTTTATAGACCCATCCACAGAAAACCTGCTGTGTGAGAAACACGCAGAAAATGTACTTACGGAACCCCATGTGTGAGGCGATATTGTTTACATAAGGCTTACACAAGTTGAGAATAATGCAATTTGACAGAAGAGACAGGTTGATGAAATGTCTGTGGTATCTTTTCTTTTTTTGGCATTATAGTTGAGTGGGTAGAATATAACCATGGGAAAGCCGAGAGCTGGCCCTGATTCCTGGCTCTGTTACTGACATCCTGTGTGATTCAGGACAAGAGACATAGCTTAAACCCCACATTCATTATCCAGGAGGACCTGAGGGGAGACGGGTATAAGGGTTGGTACAGGGCTCTCCCCACCTCGTTTTTCATCAGATTAGGAGGTTATCCAGTAGATAACATCCAAACCACATGTGCCCCTGCCAATCACCCCTCAGGTCAGACAGTAAGAAAGAGAGCTTTTCATCAAGGCCAAACCTTGAATATTGTTAGTGTTAGAACTGCATGGGACAGCTAGTCATGGAAACAGGGTAGAGGCCTGGGAGAATGTGACAAGAAAGGTTTGGAATGGGTCAGACTGAGCATAAGTTCCCTCAAAGAATGAGGCAAGCTGCAAGGGCCTGGAGCCACAGAAGAGACCCAGAATCAGAACACACATGCGGGTTCCATGGAAAAATCAAAGCAGTGAGATAAACTGTGGAGGTTGTCAAGGACCAGAGCCCAAGGTAGATAATAATACTCATTCACATATGTCCAGAGCTCACCATGTCCCAGGGACAGATCTTAGCATCTGGACTATATTAATTCATTTAATCTTGGCAACTCATCTTAGGGGAAATGGGTTTGTAACACCCATTTTATAGATGGAGAAACTGAGGCACCCAAAGACATCACTAGGCAGTGGCTCAAAGGCTAGGCATGGAGGCAAGCTGTCTGTATGCTTGGATTTCACAGGAATGAAAGAGGAGCAAGAGGCAGAATTATAACTATTAATCAGAAATAAAGTACACAGCATAAAGGTTAACTTTCTGTTCCAATCAGATGCCTCCAACATGCTTTCCATCCGGGTGCTAACCAATCACAGCTTGGAAAGGCAAACAGCCTAGCAATTTGCCACATCTCACAAGCCTAAGAAAAGCAGTTGCCTGAATCTGTTTTACCACTGCCAGCCTGTTCTATCAGCCCTGATGCTCTGCCAGGCCCTGGAGGCAGGGGATCAGTGGCCTCTGTGCCAGGATGGGAGAGTGGGCTTGGTCAGATTGCAAAACCACAGCCTTAACACAAGCTCTGTGTTTATTCAACAGAAAATGAAGTGGAAAGTTTGCAATTATGTTGCTTATTTGAACCAAGGAGTCATCCAAACTGGTAATTTGACTCTTAGCCATGAATCAAATGCGGGAAAGAGTTGAAGATGTTCACTGCACAATATAGAGGAAAACATTCACCCTGGCACAGATGCACACAACTCTGTTTGAGTAAACTGTAATTGGAAAAACCTTTACTTGGATAACAGATTCATTGAGATTCTTTTAGCTAAACTGTGTTTTAAGAAGAGCTCATCAGTGGACAATTTTGAAAAATAACACTATGATACTCTGCAAATTTTCACAACACTTACAGTGATATTACAAGTGAGGACACTTTTCTTTTTAGAAAGAATGTAACCCACAAGGATTATGCCCTGGAACACTCTATTTTTCTATTAACTACTACTTCTGAAAAATGCCAGTTGCCTTTCATATGAATATCTTGTTTTCCCTTCTTTACAAGTGAGAAAAGAAGTCTCAGAGCTTAAAAATGAAACTTAGAAAACAACAAATCCCTTGAACTTCGGATCAGGCCCTGTAGTGTCATGAACTGTCATATAAGTTTTGGTGAGAAGTCTTGAGTTGATTAGAGCCAATAAAACAAGGAATTATAGGATGGAAACGGAGACAGTCACATAATTAGAGGTTACGGATAAGAAAACTACAGCTCAAATATCTCTCATAAAGTAATTTACTCATGATGAAGCTGGGATGAGTCTACTCACTGAGATGAGTCTATTATTTCCACTGTCATTTACCCTTACTTTACTATCCATGAGACTGCATTATTTTTGTGAATATTTATGAAATGTTTTTCTCCTACATATGAAATAACTACCAATACTCATCTTTCCTATTTAAAAATGCATGGGAAACAAAAGAATCAAAATCAAAGACTTGTATGTCCATGTTCACAGCAGCATTACTCACAATAACCAAAGTTGGAAACAGCCCAAGTGTTCAGAGACAAATAATAGATTAAAAATGCGGTATACATGGAAAATGGAATATTATTCAGCCTTAAAAAGGAAGGAAATCCTAATGCCTGCTATAACATGGATGAAATTTGAGGATGTGTGTTAAATGAAATAGCTATTCACAAAAAGACACATACTGTATAATTCTATGAGTTCCTTCAGTTCAGTTCAGTTGCCCAGTCATGTCCAACTCATTGCGACCCCATGAACCACAGCATGCCAGGTCTCCCTGTCCATCACCAACTCCCGGAGTCCACCCAAACCCATGTCCATCGAGTTGGTGATGCCATCCAACCATCTCATCCTCTGTTGTCCCCTTCTCCTCCCACCCTCAATCTTTCCCAGCATCAGGGTCTTTTCCAATGAGTCAGCTCTTTGTATCAGGTGGCCAAAGTGTGAGAGTCTCAATTTCACCATCAGTCCTTCCAATGAATACCCAGGACTGATCTCCTTTAGGATGGACTGGTTGGATCCCCAGCTCTGATACTTTCACCACCTGATGGGAATAATTGACTCATTGGAAAAGACCCTGATGCTGGCAAAGATTAAAGGCAGGAGAAGAGGATGACAGGATGAGATGGTTGGATGGCATCATCGACTCGATGGACATGAGTTTGATCAATCTCTGGGAACTGGTGGACAGGGAAGCCTAGCATGCTGTAGTCCATGGGGCTGCAAAAAGTCAGACACAACTGAGCTACTGAACTGAACTGAACTAGAGGAGTCAAAGCCATAGAGACAGGAAATATTAATAGAATGGTGGGGTTTTTGCAGGTTCTGCACAGGAGAAAGGAATGTTAAAAGGGAATAAAGTTTCAGCTGGAGGAGATGAAATTCAAGTACTGAAGATGCATGATGGTGATTTTTTTTTTCCCACTCAGTATTATGCCACTCTTTGTGACCCCATGATCTGTAGCCCACTAGGCTCCTCTGTCCATGGACTTCTCCAGGCAAGAATATGGAGTGGGTAGCCATTTCCTTCTCCAGGGGATCTTTCCGACATGGGGATCAAACCTGGGTCTCCTGAATTGCGGGCAGATTTTTTATTGTCTGAGCCACCATCATGGTGATAGCTGTAAATAATGTGGATGTACTTAATACTACTGAACTGTATACTTTAAAATGGTTGAAAAAAGTGAACGTTATTTACACAGTCATGTCCGGATCTTTGCAATCCCATGGACTGTAGCCCACCAGGCTCCTCTGTCCATGGAATTCTCCAGGCAAGAATGCTGGAGTGGGTTGCCATTTCCTTTTCTAAGGGATCTTCCTGACCCAGGGACTGAACCTGGGTCTCCGGCACTGCAGGCAGATTCTTTACCAACTGAGCTACTAGGGATGCCCTTAAAAATGGTTAAGATGATAAATTTTATGTTAAGCGTACTTCATCACAATGAAAAATCATTAATTGAAAAAACCCAAATTACATGGGAAAAAGTGGTTATCTGTGATTTATGTGAAAAGATTGACAAGGCTCTTATGATTGTGTCACTGCTTCAGTCTCCTAAAAATTATGCCTTGTACGCTTTTCAACGTCATATTTTCATGAAAATAATGCTTTAAGCATAGCAAACTGACCTATAAATAAAAAGTGAGTATGTTCTCGACCCACTTCAGCATGTACGTTGTAGATATATTAAATCTGTTTAATTAAGGGGGGGAAGATTAGGAGAGCATTTGTTTCAGTGGACAGAGAGCATAGAGGTTTCAGAATATGAAGACAGAGTTGGTGCTTGTACTTTAATTGTGTTTGTGTACGTTGTGAACAAACATGGTGAACATACTGTTGAACAAAGATTCAAGGAATAACAGTTTATCCTGAGTTTCTCCACTGGCAAATCAGCAGTTAAGAAATTCTAACAAGAAAGCTGGAGACTTCTTACATCTATGCCCTCATGGTAATAAAATAATACACTCTTTGTGTTGCTTTAATGTGGCAAAATATCGCAGGGGATCCACAGACTAAGAAGAGATGATTCATTTTCCTACCACAAAGGATCACAAATGTAACTTTTAGTGAACATGTTCAACTGTTTTGTCAATTTACTGTAAAAATGATGTAATCCTTGTTTAAGCTTATTTCAAGGGTCATTGTAAATATTAGCTAATTGTCATTTTTATTTTGGTTGGGGAAATATTACATGAAGATAAAGTATTTCTATTGTTCATTTCAGTATTTTGCCTGGAATGGAGATTTTCTGATTAATAATAATTTAAAAAAATGTCTTCTTAACTGAACTTTTAAATTCAGCCTTTCACAATTTTCTAGTATGAGGTTAAGCTCTATTATTCTTTCTTCAGATGCTTAGATCTATACTTATAACAGATTTGAAGGTGAATTTGGCATAAAACCAACGTTTCACTTTTGTCAGCTCTGGAGAGTCAATATATCATATCTTCAGAAGAGGAGGTGCTTCAAACATCAGTTAAAAAAAAAAAAAAAACCTGACAGCAAAGTGCTAATTCCAGAATTGTTCCAGTTGTTACTGACATTTAGACCGGAAAGGACTGAGACTTGATTGTCAGATGTCAAGCCAGTTTCCACTACTGACAAATGGAAACCTTCACTGTTTGACTTGTAAAGAAGGGCAAACAGATCAGAACACAGAAGGTCAGGAAAAAATATTTTTTAAAAATGATTATGGCACCTTTTCAGATTTTTAAAAATCATACAAAGGAGAAAACAGATGTCTAAATAAAAAACAAAAAGGATGCTTTAAGAGTAAATGAAAAACAAAGAAAAGTTCAATTAGTAAGAGTTACATTTCAGCCTTCCTTCACCTTTTACTGAAAGAAACACAATATCCTCACATTTGTTATGTTGCTAAAGACAGCTGGACTTCTACAGGGTCATCTGCTCTGGGTGTGTGGGCATTTCCAGACAGGCATAGATTCCAACTCTTCGCTCTGGTTCCAAAGAAAGGTAAGTCTGTATCCCAGTGTTAGGGGTTGTCTTCTGTGCATGATTTTGATGGGTTCTATAGATACCCTCAGACATGTTTTTCTTTAAAAGAGGCTTTTGGGGTTCTTCAGTTACAATCTTCCTTTACCTTTCTGAACACTTTATGGTAACTGGCAATGCTGGTTACCATGCTGGTTACTTAGTGAAGTTCAATTTCCTCACCTTCCTTCCTAATAGAACCCTGATTTTGTTTGGGGGAAAATTGTCCTGTTGAAAAATGTTCTCATCAGACTTTATTCACACCCTTCTCACCATCACTCTACTTTCCATCCAACCCCACTTTGTAGTTAGAGGTGGCCATGTGATGGTTTGGGCCACCAATATGTAAGTGGGAGTTGCTGGGTAGAGCTTCTAGGCAGACACTTTAGAGATGAACTTAACTCAGCTGGTGGCTGCCCTGGGCCTTCCCATTCTTGTTGGAAATGGGGTATGAAGTTGGGGTGGAGAAGCCATCTTTGCACACTTTGAGGGCTCCCCCTGAGGATGTGCTGAATAGAAACAGAAAAGACCCTGGATCCCTATTAGCTGACTGGGACCACAATATCAGCTCAGGACTGCTTACTCCCAGACTTCCGGTTATATTAGAATAATGACAGTAATGATAATCATGCTGCCAATTTGTTTAATGTCTCTCCTTTCAGCTTCCTGTTACTTACAGACAAGCTTACTTCCTATTCATGGGAATATTTTAGAACAGAAATTCAAAAACAAAACACACTAGAGCCTTTAGTGAATGGTATTTCCCTAGGCTAACTTGCTTAATTATGAGGATGTTTAGTTAATATACAAATTATGAAGCTTCAAATAATTGGCTCTGATCAGCATCCTCATTATTACCATTAAAGAGATTTTTATTCAGAACTCATTTGCATGGGAAGCTTGCTCAGCTATTTACCTGGTGAATGGTTTTCCATATTGGAAGCCTCTTATCAGCTTAGAAATCACTGAGGAGTGTCTAGAGTCTTCAGTACAATTATAGCATGAGTTTTATAAATGAGTGACTTTCTTGGAGGTACCACAGCACGTTGAAGATGTTTTCACAAGAGTTGTTACAAATGATCTTTAACTGAGACTAGCTATTTATGAAAACTTGATATGACTTAGTATCTTTTTATATTAAAGGAATTCAAACTTGTCACATTATTATATGGTTTGTAATAATATAATTCTTATCCCAATTCGTATATACTTGCTTGAGTGGGACAGAAAATGATGGAGTTACAATGAGCAAGCTGGGAATTTCTTTTCACTATAGGCATGCCCGTGGGTGTTTTCACACTGTGAATATCATCCGTTCTATTTCTTAAAGAAGGAAAAAAAAAATGTTGAGAACTGTTTTATACACATAGAACAACCCTCCCTTCCCCCAGTGAGTACCTTTGGCAGCACCTAGGCAGCCGATGGGAGCTCTGTTCTAGTTATTTTCCATAGGCATGGGGGTGGAGTGGTGTGTGTGTGTGTGTGTGTGTGTGTATGACGGTGGTGGTGGTGGTGGTGGTAATAACACTTTAGGGATATATCATTACCTCAAGAGTGAGGGCCTGGACGCTTTATTTTTACCAGAAGTGGTATCAAATTAAAAAGTTGAGAAAAACAGGTATAGAGCCTTCATTTAATATCTTTCTCAGCTTATGTCCTGTTTAAAAGTTGGCAGTATGGGCCTGAATCTTTGCTGAATTGAGAAGTTTCATGAGGCTGTGTTCAGCCCAGTGATGGGGTGGAAACTGAATGACTGTCTTCCTGGCCTTTGGGAATGGCACCCCATGTCCACTGGCACCCCCTTACCCTTTTGCTTATGAGGGCAGTTTGGCTGCAGTCATTTCCATTAGCCTGTGTAAACAACCTTGACAAGTTCTTCTACATTGCCAGCACATTTGGGCATTCTATAAATCTGTATAAGCCACAGCAGTGGCTTAAACAATACACAAGTTGAATTCTCTTTTAAGTAAAGTAAATCTGGAAGTAGTGAGTCAAGGACTGGCATAGTCCCTTCTAGTTTTCTGGTCCATTTCTTTACGAGGGTTTTTATTTTTATATTCTGTATAGCAGGACAAGGAAAGACCAAAAAAAAAAGAGGCTCAGTCCCTGCCTTGTAAGAAAACTTTCTGTAAATATTATACAAGATTTTGATTTTGTATCACTGGCCAGAACTTCATTACATGGTCACATCTAACTGACAGGGTGGCTGAAAAACAGTCCTTTAACTGCCTTTATAAAGGCACTCAGATGAAGTCAGGATTTTGTTACTAAATAATAGGAGAATGATTACTGGGAAGCGATAGCTGTTGTTGCCACCGTTGCAAATAATTGAAACTAATGGTATGGCTATTTGTAAATGCACTGATTTCAACATATGGGCTGTAACCCTTGTCCCATTTAGCACCTGAAATGCTTTCTCCACTTTCAAGGGATTTATGGAAGCCAGATGGTGGCCAGTTACGAGCAATAGGGATTTAAGTTTTCTCCACTGCCTTTGTTTATCTTGATTCTGTAGATCAAAGAGCTCTAATTTATCTTTTTTTTTTTTATATCATTATTTCCTTCTCTTTCCCTATCACTGATGGTGCTTGCAGAAAACCTGCTTCACCTAGAGGAAAGTGAGGTTCATGTGAAACATAATCTCATGAAGGAGTTCTATACAGTAAGAACTTCAGAAACAGTAACAGAAGGACATATTCAGGAGTGTATAGATATAAGATTATTAAAGCTTGTATTTAAATGACCATTGTGGTCATATTTTTATTCCTGTGTTTGACAAGTCTGACTGGAAAACTTGATGTTGACCTGCAGTCTCTCCCATCCATCCATCCATCCAAACAAACTGCAAATATAATGTGACTCCCAGGTAATTGCTGCAGCCGCTGCTGAAGGGTATGTCACCACCAGCAGCACTAACCCTTTGCCTCGGGCACCATATGGACAGTGACAGGCAAATCACCCTGATGAGATGAAGAGCCGAAAGTGGGTTGAGAAGGCCTTTGACTTGTCCCAGTCACACCACTTCCCGGTAGGACGTGCCTCTGTCTTATTCTCACAGTAAACTCAAGTTTGAAGCTGAGAAGCACCAATTTTTGCTCAGGGAGATGATTCAGTATTCTCCTGGTTTTTGACAGCTGACCAATTAAAAACCAGATGACACCGTTAACAAGCTCTAAATAAGCCAAGATGCGGAGCGATAGACGGCACCAAAGCACCTACTATACAGCCATTTACAGTGTGAGCTTGAGCGAAACTCAGTGATAATGACATTGATGAAGAGGATGCTGATGACCTCAGGGATGCTGGGCAAGATTCAAATCATTAACTGGAAGGCAGCAGATTCTTTTTCTTTTAAACATTAGCAGTGAGTCTTCCATTTCCTCCATTTTTTGTCTTCAAAATTCTGAAATTTCTTCTAATTCCAGTTAACAATTTGAATCCTACCTAGCAAAGCTAAAGGATCCATCATTACCTTCACCAGCATAACCATCACACTCACACTAAGCATGGCCATATATTAGATATGACCGGTTTCATGGGTACCTTTATTTATTTATTTATTTTTGGGACCATGTCACGCATCTTGCAGGATCTTATTTACTAGACCAGATATCAAATTTGGGGATCTGACAGTGAGAACCCCAAGTCCTGACCACCGAAGTGCCAGAGAGTTCCCCATGTTTAGCATTAAAAGCATACTGTCATCAATTTTCAGTCAAACCACAGAGTCTATATCGTTACTGAGATGCTTGTTTACAAGCCATTGTTGAGCCGTTCAGACTGTGAAAGGAGAAGCCACACAAAGTCATATTCCTGAAATTCATTAAGGTTACTTCTTTGTTAAAGCCTCTGGAAATCTTTCAGGACTAAGAATGACAGAGAAGGACATGAATCTGAAATTGATTGGCATTGCCCTTTACTTACAGTTCTGATAAATATCCAGGATATGTGCCTGTAGTAGATGTGAGCAGTAATGCTTTTTATTTTTACTTGCTGCTGCTGAGTCGTTTCAGTCGTGTCCGACTCTGTGCGACCCCATAGACAGCAGCCCACCAGGCTCCCCCGTCCCTGGGATTCTCCAGGCAAGAACCCTGGAGTGGGTTGCCATTTCCTTCTCCACTGCATAAAAGTGAAAAGTGAAAGTGAAGTCCCTCGGTCGTGTCCGACTCTTCACGACCCCATGGACTGCAGCCCACTGGGCTCCCCCGCCCATGGGATTCTCCAGGCAAGAGTACTGGAATGGGATGCCATCGCCTTTTATTTTCCTACTCTTTATTAGCCAGTATACCAAACTCCCTTTCAAACAAAGAGGCGGAGCCAGTAACAATCAGAAATTTTTGCTCTGTGAGTGCGTCCTTCTCTGCAGGATCAGACTTGAGCATGAGAGGTCTGAGACAAGCACAGGGTTGCTGGACTTTCTGACTGAATTGTTATAGAAAGTGCACATTCAAAAAGTGTTGGATAACACAGCATGATGTGAACTGCTACCATACACATCACTGACTGGGACTGAGCCAGTCAACACTAGGACTTGAACTCCCCTCAGGGAAACAGCAGATGGACCAGCAATGGTGGTTAGCAACACACAGAGGCTCAGCAATGACACCTGATGAGACCTATCGGGAATCAGTTTTAGATGTTCTTCGTTTCATTTCTCAAATTTTTTAGCTAGCCCACATAAAAAATTCATAAGAAAAACTTGGGACATTTTGAGGCAATGATGGGAGTTCAGTTCAGTTCAGTTCAGTCGCTCAGTCATGTCCGACTCTTTGCGACCCCATGAATCGCAGCACGCCAGGCCTCCTTGTTCATCACCATCTCCTGGAGTTCACTCAGACTCACGTCCATCGAGTCTGTGATGCCATCCAGCCTTCTCATCCTCGGTCATCCCCTTCTCCTCCTGCCCCCAATCTCTCCCAGCATCAAAGTCTTTTCCAGTGAGTCAACTCTTCACACGAGGTGGCCAAAGTACTGGAGTTTCAGCTTTGGCATCATTCCTTCCAAAGAAATCCCAGGGTTGATCTCCTTCAGAATGGACTGGTTGGATCTCCTTGCAGTCCAAGGGACTCTCAAGAGTCTTCTCCAACACCACAGTTCAAAAGCATCAGTTCTTCAGTGCTCAGCCTTCTTCACAGTCCAACTCTCACATCCATACATGACCACAGGAAAAACCATGCCCTTGACTAGGCGGACCTTAGTCGGCAAAGTAATGTCTCTGCTTTTGAATATGCTGTCTAGGTTGGTCATAACTTTTCTTCCAAGGAGTAAGCGTCTTCTAATTTCATGGCTGCAGTCACCATCTGCAGTGATTTTGGAGCCCCCCAAAATAAAGTCTGACACTGTTTCTACTGTTTCC